>CAUDMG010000501.1:0-11453 GCA_958450375.1 Homarus gammarus
GGGAACTGTGTTATACTCGACGAGGGGACTTTGCTCTTTTCGATCAGAGGACTTTGTTATACTCGATCAGGGGACTTTTTTATACTCGATCAGGGGACTTTGTTATACTCAATGAGGGGATTTTGTTATACTCGATTAGGGAATTTTGTTATTCTCGATTAGGGGACTTTATTATGCTCGATCAAGGGACTTTATTATACTCGACCAGGGAGCTTTGTTATAGTCGACCAGAGGACTTTGCTCTTCTCGATCAGGGGACTTTGTTATACTCGATGAGGGGACTTTGTTATGCTCGATCAGGGAACTTTGTTATACTCGATTAGGGTACATTGTAATACTCGACAAGGGGACTTTGTTATACACGGTCAGGGGCCTATGTTATGCTCTACCAGGGAACTCTGTTATACTCGAGGAGGGGACTTTGATCTTTTCGATCAGGGGACTTTGTTATACTCGATCAAGGGCCTTTTTTATACTTGATCAGGGGACTTTGTTATACTCGATCAGGAAACTTTGGTATAGTCGATCAGGGGCTGTTGTTATACTCGATCAGGGGACTTTGTTATACTCGATGAGGGGGCTTTGTTATACTCGATCAGGGTTTTTGTTATACTCGAACAAGGGATTTTCTTATACTCTAACAGGGAGCTTTGTTATACTCGACCAGGCGCTTTTGTTATGCTCGATAACGGGGCTTTGTTATACTCGAACCAGGGGACTTTGTTATACTCTACCAGGGGACTATGTTATACTCGACAAGGGAACTCTTTTATACTCGTCCAGGGGACTTTGTTATACTTGATTAGGGGACTTTGTTATAGTCAATCAGGGTGTTTGTTATACACGATCAGAGCCCTATGTTATGCTCGATCAGGGGACTTTGTTATACTTGATCAGGGTTTTTGTTATACTCGATCAAGGGACTTTCTTATACTCGATCAGGTGACTTTGTTATACTCGACCAGAGAACTTTGTTATAGTCGACCAGGGGACTTTGCTCCTCTCGATCAGGGGACTTTGTTATACTCGATCAGGGGACTTTGTTATGGTCGATCAGGGAGCTTTGTTATACTCGATTAGGGATCTTTGTTATACTCGATCAGGGGACATTGTTATACTCGAGGAGGAGACTTTGTTATACTCGATCAGGGAACTTTGCTATACTCGATTAGGGACCTTTGTTATACTAGATGAGGGGACTTTGTTATACTCGATTAGGGGATTTTGTTATACTCGATCAGGGGACTTTATTATGCTCGATCAAGGGACTTTGTTATACTCGATCAGGGAACTTTGTTATACTCGATGAGGGGCCTTTTTAAACTCGATCAGGGGAATTTGTTATTCTAGAGCAGGGGTACTTTGTTATAATCGAGCAGGGGACTTTGTTATCCTCGAGCAGGGAACTTTGTTATACTCGATCAGAGGGCTTTGTTATACTCGACCAGGGGACTTTGTTATACTCGAGCAGGGGACTTTGTTATACTCGATTAGGGACCCTTGTTATACTCGATGAGGGGACTTTGTTATATTCGATCAGGAGATTTTATTATACGCGATCAGGGAACTTTGTTACTCGATGAGGGGACTTTGTTATACTCGATCAGGGGACTTTGTTATACTCGAGCAGGGTTCTTTGTTATCTTCGAGCAGGTGACTTTGTTATCCTCGACCAGGGGACTTTGTTATACTCGATCAGGGAACTTTGTTATACTCGATTAGGGTCCCTTGTTATACTCGATGAGGGGACTTTGTTATATTCGATCAGGAGATTTTATTATACTCGATCAGGGAACTTTGTTACTCGATGAGGGGACTTTGTTATTCTCGATCAGGGGACTTTGTTATACTCGAGCAGGTGACTTTGTTATAGTCGAGCAGGGTTCTTTGTTATCTTCGAGCAGGTGACTTTGTTATCCTCGACCAGGGGACTTTGTTATACTCAATCAGGGGACTTTGTTATACTCGATCAGGGAACTTTGTTATACTCGATGAGGGGACTTTGTTATGCTCGATCAAGGGACTTTGTTATTCTTGATCAGGGGACTTTGTTATACTCGACAAGGGAACTTTGTTAAACTCGAGCAGGGGACTTTGTTATCCCCGAGCAGGGGACTTTGTTATAATCGATCTGGGACCTTTGTTATACTCGATGAGGAGACTATGTTATACTCGATCAGGGGACTTTGTTATACTCGACCAGGGAACTTTGATATACTCGATCAGGGGACTTTGTTATAATCGATCAGGGACTTTGTCCGACTGAACCAGGGGACTTTGTTTTACTCGACCAGGGGAATTTGTAATATTCGACTAGGGGAGTTTGTTATACTCGACCAGGGGAAATTGATCTTTTCGATGAGGGGACTTTGTTATACTCGATCAGGGGACTTTTTTATACTCGAATTGGGGACTTTGTTATGCTCGATCAGGAAACTTTGGTATACTTGATCAGGGGCCGTTGTTATACGCGATCAGGGGACTTTGTTATACTCGATGAGGGTGCTTTTTTATACTCGACTAGGCGCTTTTGTTATGCTCGATAAGGGGTCTTTGTTATTCTCGATCAGGTGCCTTTGTTATACTCGATGAGGGGACTTTAATATACTCGACCAGGGGACTTTGTTATACTCGAGCAGGGAACTTTGTTATACTCGATCAGGGAACTTTGTTATACTCGATTAGGGACCTTTGTTATTTTCGATGAGGGGACTTTGTTATGCTCGATCAAGGGACTTTGTTATAATCGAGTTAGGAAACTTTGTTATACTCGATGAGGGGACTTTGTTTTACTCGATGAGGGGACTTTGTTATACTCGACCAGGGGAATTTGCTCTTTTCGATCAGGGCACTTTGTTATACTCGATCAGGGGACTTTGTTATCCTCGACCAGTGGACTTTGTTATATACGACCAGTGGCTTTGTTATATACGATCAGGGAACTTTGTTATACACGATTAGGGACCTTTTTTATACTCGATGAGGGGACTTTGTTATATTCGATCAGGGGATTTTATTATACTCGAATAGGGAACTTTGTTATGCTCGATCAAAGGACTTTGTTATACTCGATCAAGAAACTTTGTTATACTCGATGAGGGGCCTTTGTTTTACTCGATCAGGGGACTTTGTTATACTCGAAAAGGGGACTTTGTTATACTCGAGCAGTGGACTTTGTTATCCTCGAGCAAGGGACTTTGTTATCCTCGACCAGGGTACTTTGTTATACTCGATCAGGGGACTTTGTTATACTCGACCAGGGAACTTTGTTATTCTCGATGAGGGGACTTTATTATACTTGACCAGGGAACTTTGTAATACTCGATCTGGGGACTTTGTTATACTCGACCAGGGGACTTTGTTATACTCAACCAGGGGCCTTTGTTATGCTCGATCAGGGGACTTTGATAAACTCGATCAGGGGCCATTGTTATACTCGATCAGGGGACTTTGTTATACTCGATGAGGTGGCTTTGTTATACTCGATCAGGGGGCTTTGTTATACTCGACTAGGCGCTTTTGTTATGCTCGATGAGTTGACTTTGTTATACACGATCAGCGGGTTTTGTTATACTCGATCAGGGGACTTTGTTATACTCGATCAGGTAACTTTGTTATACTCGATAAGGGGCCTTTGTTATATCCGATCAGGGGACTTTGTTATACTCGACCAGGGGACTGTTTTATACTCGATCTGGGGACTTTGTTATCCTCGACCAGGGGACTTTTTTATACTCGATCAGGGGACTTTGTTATACTCGATTAGGGGACTTTGATATACTCGATCAGTCGGACAATGTTATACTCTATAATGGGACTTTGTCATACTCGGTCAAGGGACTTTGTTATATTCGATTAGGGGACTTTGTTATACACGATCAGAGGCTTATGTTATGCTCGATCAGAGGATTTTGTTATACTCGATCAGAGGACTTTGTTATACTCGACCAGGGAACTCTTTTATACTCGACCAGGGGACTTTATATACTTGATTAGGGGACTTTGTTATAGTCGATCAGGGTGTTTGTTATACACGATCAGAGACCTATGTTATGCTCGATCATGGAACTTTGTTATACATGATCAGTGTTTTTGTTATACTCGATCAAGGGACTTTCTTCTACTCGATCAGGTGACTTTGTTATACTCGACCAGAGAACTTTGTTATAGTCGACCAGGGGACTTTGCTCCTCTCGATCAGGGGACTTTGTTATACTCGATCAGGAGACTTTGTTATGGTCGATCAGGGAACTTTGTTATACTCGATTTGGGGACATTGTAATACTCGACAAGGGGACTTTGTTATACTTGACGAGGGGACTTTGCTCTTTTCGATCAGGGGACTTTGATATACTCGATCAGGAAACTTTGGTATAGTCGATTAGGGGCTGTTGTTATACTCGATCAGGGACTTTGTTATACTCGATGAGGGGGCTTTGTTATACTCGATCAGGGTTTTTGTTATACTCGAACCAGGGACTTTCTTATACTCTAACAGGGGGCTTTGTTATACTCGACCAGGCGCTTTTGTTATTCTCGATAACGGGGCTTTGTTATACTCGAACCAGGGGACTTTGTTATACTCTACCAGGGGACTTTGTTATACTCGACAAGGGAACTCTTTTATACTCGTCCAGGGGACTTTGTTATACTTGATTAGGGGACTTTGTTATAGTCAATCAGGGGGTTTGTTATACACGATCAGAGCCCTATGTTATGCTCGATCAGGGGACTTTGTTATACTTGATCAGGGTTTTTGTTATACTCGATCAAGGGACTTTTTTATACTCGATCAGGTGACTTTGTTATACTCGACCAGAGAACTTTGTTATAGTCGACCAGGGGACTTTGCTCCTCTCGATCAGGGGACTTTGTTATACTCGATCAGGGGACTTTGTTATGGTCGATCAGGGAGCTTTGCTATACTCGATTAGGGGTCTTTGTTATACTCGATCAGGGGACATTGTTATACTCGAGCAGGAGACTTTGTTATACTCGATCAGGGAACTTTGTTATACTCGATTAGGGACCTTTGTTATACTAGATGAGGGGACTTTGTTATACTCGATTAGGGGATTTTGTTATATTCGACCAGGGATCTTTGTTATTCTCGATGAGGGGACTTTGTTATACTCGACCAGGGAACTTTGTTATACTCGATCAGGGGACTTTGTTATACTCGACAAGGGAACTTTGTTATACACGATCAGAGGCTTATGTTATGCTCGATCAGAGGATTTTGTTATAATCGATCAGAGGACTTTGTTATACTCGACCAGGGAACTCTTTTATACTCGACCAGGGGACTTTGTTATACTTGATTAGGGGACTTTGTTATAGTCGATCAGGGGGTTTGTTATACACGATCAGAGACCTATGTTATGCTCGATCAGGGGACTTTGTTATACTTGATCAGGGTTTTTGTTATACTCGATCAAGGGACTTTCTTATACTCGATCAGGTGACTTTGTTATACTCGACCAGAGAACTTTGTTATAGTCGACCAGGGGACTTTGCTCCTCTCGATCAGGGGACTTTGTTATACTCGATCAGGGGACTTTGTTATGGTCGATCAGGGAACTTTGTTATACTCGATGAGGGGCCTTTGTTATACTCGATCAGAGGACATTGTTATACTCGAGCAGGAGACTTTGTTTTACTCGATCAGGGAACTTTGTTATACTCGATTAGGGACCTTTGTTATACTAGATGAGGGGACTTTGTTATACTCGATTAGGGTATTTTGTTATACTCGATCAGGGGACTTTATTATGCTCGATCAAGGGACTTTGTTATACTCGATCAGGGAACTTTGTTATACTCGATGAGGGGCCTTTGTTATACTCGATCAGGGGACTTTGTTATACTCAATGAGGGGACTATGTTATACTCGATCAGGGGACTTTGTTATACTCCACCAGGAACTTTGTTATCCTCGATCAGTGGACTTTGTTATACTCGATCAGGGGTCCTTGTTATACTGTATCAGGGTTTTTGTTATACTCGCTCAAGGGACTTTCTTATACTCGATCAGGGGACTTTGTTATACTCAACCAGGGAGCTTTGTTATAGTCGACCAGAGGACTTTGCTCTTCTTGATCAGGGGACTTTGTTATCCTCGATGAGGGGACTTTGTTATACACGTTCAGGGGCCTATGTTATGCTCTACCAGGGAACTTTGTTATACTCGACGAGAGGACTTTGCTCTTTTAGATCAGGGGACTTTGTTATGCTCGATCAGGAGACTTTTTTATACTTGATCAGGGGACTTTGTTATACTCGATCAGGAAACTTTGGTATAGTCGATCAGGGGCTGTTGTTATACTCGATCAGGGGAATTTGTTATACTCGATGAGGGGGACTTTGTTATCCTCGACCAGTGGACTTTGTTATACTCAATTAGGGGACTTTGTTATACCCGATTAGGGACCATTTGTTAAACTCCATTAGGGACCTTTGTTATACTCGATGAGGGGACTTTGTTATACTCGATGAGGGGATTTTGTTATACTCGATCAGGGGAATTTGTTATGCTCGATCAAGGGACTTTGTTATACTCGATCAGGGAACTTTGTTATACTCGATGAGGGGCCTTTGTTATCCTCGACCAGGGGACTTTTTTATACTCGATCAGGTGACTTTGTTATACTCGATCAGGGGACTTTGATATACTCGATCAGGCGGACAATGTTATACTCTATAAGGGGACTTTGTTATACTCGGTCAAGGGACTTTGTTATATTCGATTAGGGGACTTTGTTATACTCGATCAGGGGATTATGTTATACAAGATCAGAGGCTTATGTTTTGCTCGATCAGAGGATTTTGTTATACTCGATTAGAGGACTTTGTTATACTCGACCAGGGAACTCTATTATACTCGACCAGGGGACTTTGTTATACTCGATTAGGGGACTTTGTTATAAGAACATAAGAACATAAGAATGGAGGAAACTGCAGCGGGCCTATTGGCCCATACTGGGCAGTCCCGTTTACACCCAACCCCTATTGCTCATATGAGCATCCAACCTATGTTTGAAGCAATTCAGCGTATTCGAGTTAATGATGATATTTGGTAACTTGTTCCATTCATCCACTACTCTGTTTCCAAACCAGTGTTTACCTATTTCACGCCTAAATCTAAATTTGTCCAATTTAAAACCATTGTTACGAGTTCGCTCCTGGCTGGATAATTTGAGTACCTTTGTAATGTCCCCTTTGTTTAGCCCTGCCTTCCATTTACACACCTCTATCAGGTCGCCCCTCGCTCTACGTCTCTCAAGGGAGTGCAAATTAAGATGCTTTAACCTGTCTCTATACTCAAGGTTCCTGATACCCGGGATTAGTCTTGTCATTCTCCTCTGAATTCTTTCCAAGGATTCTATATCCATTCTGTAATACGGTGACCAGAACTGGACTGCGTAATCCAGGTGTGGTCTCACAAGAGCAAGATACAGTTTTAGGATGACCTCGCTAGTCTTGTAACTAACACTCCTTTGTATGAACCCAAGTACTTTATTAGCCTTGTTACGAGCAAAAACACATTGTTTACTTGGCTTAAGGTTCCTACTTATCATTACTCCTAAATCTCTCTCGCAGTCGGATTTCTCTATGGCATCGTTGTTCATCTGGTATCTGGTTTCCCTGTTTACATTTCCTATACTGAGTACTTTACATTTGTCAATGTTGAATTTCATCTGCCATTTTTCAGACCATTCGAAAAATTTGTTTAGATCCTCCTGTAGTTTTGCCGAGTCCTCGTCAGATTTGATAACACGTCCTATTTTAGTATCATCAGCAAATTTACTTATGTTGCTGTCTATGCCGATATCTATGTCGTTTATGTATATAATAAACAATAATGGTCCAAGTACTGAGCCTTGGGGAACTCCACTTGTGACGTTGCCCCAATGGGACTTAGTGCCGTTAATGCTCACTCGCTGTTTCCTGTCCTGTAACCACGCCCTAATCCATTTAAGGATGTCACCTTTGATGCCATGAGCTTCTACCTTTCTAATTAGTCTTTCGTGGGGTACTCTGTCGAAGGCTTTGCTAAAGTCGAGATATACCACATCATAATTGTGCCCCTTGTCCACTGATTCGAAAACTGATGAAAAGAATGTTAATAGATTAGTTAGGCAAGAACGTCCGCTTGTGAAGCCATGCTGGGAATCATTGATCAACCTGTGCTTCTCCAGGTGATTTCGAATAGAGTTTGAAATGATTGCTTCCAGTAATTTGCCTACTATTGATGTTAGACTGATTGGGCGGTAGTTAGAGGATAGTGATCTATCCCCCTTCTTGAAGATCGGTATTACATTCGCTATCCTCCAGGATTCTGGTACTACACCTGTTTTTAAGGACATGTTAAACAACTTTGCTAAGGGCATACTAAGCTCTTCCTTACATTCCTTTAATACTCTGGCAAATATCTCATCGGGACCAGGTGACTTATTAGGCTTTAGTTTGTCTATTTGGTTACTAACATCGTTACTAGTCACTACTATCTCACTTAATTTGTTTTCTTCACTATCTCTGAATAGAGTCGGTGCCTCGGGTATCATGCTTAAATTTTCGCTGGTGAAAACTGTTGAAAAATATTTATTCAAATTATTGCTCATTTCTCCGTCGTTATCAGTGAGCTCGCCGGAGTCTGACCGTATTGGTCCAATCTTTTCTCGTGTTTTAGTTTGGTACATTTGGTAGAATCCTTTGGGGTTTGTCTTTGCCTCCCTTGCTATCCTTACCTCATTATTCCTCTTTGCTTTCCTTATCTCGGTTTTAACCCTACTCGCCAATACCCTATAATAGTCCCGGAGGTGAATTTCGCCACGATTTATCCTTCTACCTATAGCCTTCCTTTGGCCAATGATGTTCTTTAAATAATTATTTATCCATTTAGGGTCATTGTTGTTTGATCTGAGTTTTTTGTATGGTATGTTCTGCCTTTGTGCATTAAGTAACTCACTATTTAAATTGTCGTGGAACTCGGCAATCTCAGATCTCGTTATCAGGTCCGTGTCATCTGTCAGGTTCACGGCCAAGCGCGACACCCCCTCTCTCAGCTGCCTCTTTAAACTGTCAAAGTTTGCCCTTCTGAAATCTGGTACTTTAGTGGAATTTTCCTTACGTCTGCCCTGAAAATCTAACTGGAATCGAATTTCTTTGTGATCGCTGTTTGCAAGTTCGTTCCCTACCTCGACATTGCTAATGAGGTTTTCTCTGTTTGACAAAACTAAATCTAATATATTATTACCCCGTGTGGGTTCGGTTATATGTTGACTTAGGAAACAGTCCTGGATCGTCTCGAGAAAATCCTCTGATTCTGAGTTTCCCGTAAGGTCGGTCCAATCTATTTGGCCAAGGTTAAAGTCGCCTACTATACAGACTTTGTTGTGTATGGAAGCCCTGCGCATTTCATCCCAGATAAGTCGCTCATTGACTCTGTCAAGTTTGGGGGGTCTATATATTACTCCTGTGATTAATTTTTCCCGACCGTCGCTTAATTCTATCCAAATTGTTTCTGTATTCCTCTCAGTTTTTATTTCCTTATTTATTTCACACTTCAGATTATCCCTAACATAGATTGCTACTCCGCCTCCTTTCCTGGTCTGCCTATCGGTATGGAACAGTTTGTAACCCGCAATTTGGTATTCGACTGGTAATTCACGTGTGTCTAGGTTGATCCATGTTTCAGTGAATGCAATTATATCGATTTCTTCGGTACATACCAAGGCCCTAATATCATCCATTTTGTTTCTCATACTTCTACTGTTCGCGTAATATACATTTAAGTTAGTCGTGTTCTGAGTCCTTCCCTTACCGCGTTTAGTTTTAAACTCCCTGTCTAATTTAGTTATGTCATCATTCCTAACACTATTTCCCTGTAATCTTTCGCCTTGTTTACCCACTCCCACTGCAGTCTCCTCCACCCCCGTGCCCCTATGTTCTCTTAGCAGTTTAAAGACTTCGATATCTTTTGAACTGCCCCCTCTAGAGCCCCAGCCAGGGTTGCTACTCCATCCCTAGACAGGTGCACCCCATCCCTAGCATAAAGGTCCCTTCTGCCATAGAAGTTGTCCCAGTTGTCAATGAATGGGACTGATATTGACTTGCAATATCTGTCAAGACGGTCGTTAACACCAACTGCCCTTGACAACCATTCACTGCCAACTCTCCTTCTAGGCAGGACACCGCATATGATAGGGATCCCTCCCTTAGTCCTAATACGATCTATGGCTGCCTTGAACTTATCAAGAAGCTCCTCGCTCCTACACCGGCCAATATCATTGCCTCCTGCACTGAGGCAGATAATGGGTTTGTTCCCATTACCAGACAAGATATTGTCCATCCTGTCAATTATATCCCCCACCCCAGCTCCTGGCAAACACACCCTCATCCTATTTTTGTTATACACGATCACAGACCTATGTTATGCTCGATCAGGGGATTTTGTTATACTTAATCAGGGCTTTTGTTATACTCGAACAGAGGACTTTCTTATACTCGATCAGGTGACTTTCTTATACTCGACCAGAGAACTTTGCTTTAGTCGACCAGGGGACTTTGTTATACTCGATCAGGTGACTTTGTTATGGTCAATTAGGGAAGTATGTTATATTCGATTAGGGGCCTTTGTTATACTCGGTCAGGGGACATTGTTATACTCAAGCAGGAGACTTTGTTTTACACAATCAGGGAACTTTGTTATTCTCGATTAGGGACTTTGTTATGCTCGATGAGGGGATTTTGTTATACTCGATTAGGGAATTTTGTTATACTCGATCAGGGGACTCTATTATGCTCGATCAAGGGAGTTTGTTATACTCGATCAGGGAACTTTGTTATACTCGATGAGGGGCCTTTGTTATACTCGATCAGGGGACTTTGTTATACTAGAGCAGGGGACTTTGTTATACTAGAGCAGGCGACTTTGTCATCCTCGAGCAGGGGACTTTGCTATCCTCGACCAGGGGACTTTGTTATACTCGATCAGGGGACTTTGTTATACTCGATTAGGGGACTTTGTTATACTCGATGAGGGACCTTTGATATATTCGATGAAGGGAAACTTGTTATACTCGATCAGGGGACTTTGTCATACTTTACCAGGGGACTTTGTTTTACTCGATCAGGGGAATGTGTAATACTCGACCAGGGGACTTTGTTATACTCGATCAGGGTTTTTGTTGTACTCGATCAAGGGACTTTCTCATACTCGATCAGGGGACTTTGTTAACTCGACCCGGGAACTTTGTTTTAGTCGACCAGAGGGCTTTGCTCTTCTCCATCAGGGGCGTTTGTTATGCTCGATCAGGGGACTTTGTTATACTCGATGAGGGGACTTTGTTATGCTCGATCAGGGAACTTTGTTATACTCGATTAGCGGACATTGTTATACTCGACAAGGGGACTTTGTTATACACGATCAGGGGCCTATGTTATGCTCTACC
>CAUDMG010000502.1:0-190000 GCA_958450375.1 Homarus gammarus
TAATAATAGACAGTTGTCATCTCTATTAATATACTTAAAATAATAATAGACAGTTGTCATCTCTATTAATATACTTAAAATAATAATAGACAGTTGTCATCTCTATTAATATACTTAAAATAATAATAGACAGTTGTCATCTCTATTAATATACTTAAAATAATAATAGACAGTTGTCATCTCTATTAATATACTTAAAATAATAATAGACAGTTGTCATCTCTATTAATATACTTAAAATAATAATAGACAGTTGTCATCTCTATTAATATACTTAAAATAATAATAGACAGTTGTCATCTCTATTAATATACTTAAAATAATAATAGAAAGTTGTCATCTCTATTAATATACTTAAAATAATAATAGACAGTTGTCATCTCTATTAATATACTTAAAATAATAATAGACAGTTGTCATCTCTATTAATATACTTAAAATAATAATAGACAGTTGTCATCTCTATTAATATACTTAAAATAATAATAGACAGTTGTCATCTCTATTAATATACTTAAAATAATAATAGACAGTTGTCATCTCTATTAATATACTTAAAATAATAATAGACAGTTGTCATCTCTATTAATATACTTAAAATAATAATAGACAGTTGTCATCTCTATTAATATACTTAAAATAATAATAGACAGTTGTCATCTCTATTAATATACTTAAAATAATAATAGACAGTTGTCATCTCTATTAATATACTTAAAATAATAATAGACAGTTGTCATCTCTATTAATATACTTAAAATAATCAACACATTAGTATACCAAAGTCAACAAACCTTTGGTGGTAGCCGTTTTCTACACCTTGGCAACACAAAAGTGGATGGTAATTTTAATGACTAAGGATCTATTTATCGCGGACCATAATGGAAATACTCTTTGGATGACTTCCCTAAATTAACCTTGGTTAAGTGGACTTACATTGTGCAATAGGGCGGTACACAGCAGCTCCTGTATGGCGGTGGTGTTCTACTCATGGGCGAGTCAGAGAGATTAAAACCTCCCTGCTGTATCACCAGAATATATTGTATACTGTATACATTCACGGGGCTGTATCACCAGAATATATTGTATACTGTATAAGTTCACGGGACGCTTGAGGCTCTTGACAATTATCTTCCGTGCAATCCAAATGGCGTCGACCTGAGTGAACAGGGAGTCGTTTACCCGGAGGAGCAACTAGCGGCCACCCGCGCCACCTGTGAGTCAGCTTCACCACCAGGCTTACATCTCTTGACTGTGATTATACTGTAAAAAATAGCAAATATATCGTTTATACCATATGATGCCACATCTTTTAGTAATCTTCCTGTGAAAAAACACAAGATAAGCTGACCTCTGCATGTTAAGGTCAAAATAGAGTACTGTACTATAATTCTTGCTCAGTTATTGATTCACCATGGGTGTAAAAAATTCACTTACTATAAAGACACACCGACACAAATATTTTAATAATTGCTAAACTTTGTGATTGTGTGTGTATAAAATGTGTGAATGAGTAGGAGGCATTACAAAAAACATTTTGACACAGTATTGACACTACCACACAACGCAACAGATCAAAGCAGACAGAGAGAACTCTTTCACGTGGCCTGGTGTATGAATACACAGCAAAAACAATTAACTATGCAGCCTGCTCGCATAGCTTGAGCCACCAAGCACCAGAGATGACACACACCTCCAGCACATGTTCCTTATTTTACTCCTGAAAGGTTAGATATCATCATACATAGAAAACAAAACTCCATTATGAAAACACATATGGCCTCCACCCAAAAAATCCCACCAAGCACATTATAAATGCAATAATGCACAGCCACACATTAATCCTTTATCATGCCTAAAATAAACCAAATTAAATGACGGTAACCAGCAGAAATATTCCATTAAATCGGAAATGAAGATATGTGCAGGCATAATTAACGACCATTAAAGAGAAACAACATTTACAGCTTATTCAGCCGAGTCCTGGGGTCAGAAGTCCAAAGCTGGTAACAGCATCGTACCTGGCATCTCTGCCAAGCACTACTTCTGACAGGAATACAGTATGAGTGCTGCAGCTAGCTAGCCTGTGCAGTTCAATTTTCAATTTCAATTGTTTATTCCTTGATAGAGGAAGCGGGATCCTAGTGCTGTCACTAGGTACCCCTGTACAATGACACCAGACGCATCTGGCAAGTGTGACAAGTATATACAGCATAAATATTATAAAGGGGCTTACTAAAGCCTAAGGAAGGAAGGATATTCCTTTAACACATAATCAATGTTTTTTACAAAATAACTGGCCAGTATTGGGAGGATCATCGTGTCTCCGTCAGGGGGTCGTGGAGTGGTGGTCCAACAGGCGTCACGGAAGCGTTGAGTGTGGAGACATCTTAGGAGGTCGTGGATAAGGGTGCTGCTGTCGGGTCTTCTGCATAATGCACAAGAGCGTTGCTCAGGATATGCCGGGATACCAATCTCCCAAGCAAAGTCATACCCAATGATGATACGGGCAGCAATCACGTCCCCTTTCCGAGACCCTTTCCCATAGACATACGAGAGGTCAGGAAGTTTACGGAGGACATTGTGCCAGGTGGGCGGGGAGTCCAGGGGGATGGCTGCTTCCCGAGCGTCTCTCTGTTTGCGGCGAATTTGGGTCCTGAGCTGTAAAAGTGTTCGGGGAACAACGTAGTCAGGTGTGGCCTTGTTGCAGCCAGTCTTGGCAAGGCCATCTGCTGCCTCATTCCCCAAGATACCGACATGACTGGGCATCCATAGGAATGTCACAGGACGGCCTGCATCCTGAAGTGTGGATGTTAACCCTCGTATTCGGAGGATGAGGTCCTTATTTTCCCCTGATCCAAATGCGATCCCGTCGAGAGCAGACCTGGAATCGCAGCAGACAAGCAAGGGGCAGAAACCATCTGCTTCTTCCTCAGCAAGAAGGGCAGCAAGGAGGGCTATTAGTTCCGCCTGAGTGGAGGATGCCCCGTCAGAAACTCTGAGAGACAGTTTGATAGGCTCAGGGGCATCAGGACGGGAGATGTAGACACCAGCCCCGGCCCTACCTGTAGTGGGGTCAACAGAACCATAAGTGTAGAGGACGACCCTACCTGGGGACCAGTGGGCGATCCTGGAGAGGTGGTATTTGCAGAGAATAACAGGGTTCACCTGGGATTTCGGGAGCGGTCCACTGAAGGCAATCACTTCAGGTTGAAAATTGAAAATAAATTTACTGTAGCATACTGTAATTATTTCTTCCAATTTTCTAATTTGCTTTGCGGATAAGCAAGGTATGCTTTGCGAATATAGGTACTGTACTAAGTATAGAATATGCCTGTTAGAATATAAATTGCGAATAAGCAGGCTTGTGAATAACGAGGTACTGTATTACTGAATGCGCATCTATTTTGCATAAAAATATGATGTATCAAATGCAAGATGCTTACGTTTCAATTGAAAAGTGCAATAAAAGCAATTATGCTTGAGATAAAGCAAACAAATACTATAATATATTGTCATAGCACATATGACCCAAATGATATCTTCTTATCCACCACCAGCAAAACTTCGCCCAGCAGCGGGGAATGTATGGAACAGCTCCACTCCCTGCTTTAACTTAAAATTTGAATTACCTCTCTAATTTTATGAATTTACACACCCTCACAGATGAGTCACAGACATGGGGGCTCGGAGCAGTATAGTCACCTCTCGCTTTACACGGATTTAATTAGCATGTTCTTAAAACAACACTAGCATTAAATTAACACCTATTTTTTATATAACACGGTTTTCAAACGAGCACCATAGTTCTGTGGGGTACTAGATATTGGTTCACACTCAGAATGGGATGGAGAAAGGAAACTCACAATGTGCTCTCTGTATACATGTTGTATTGGATGTACAATGCAGCTTGGTGCTGGGAAGGCAGCATGGTTACAAGCGTTGAGTAGAGAGAGCTGGTTGGTGAGGGTGCTCAGAGGAGGACCAGCTTGTGGGTCGCCATGCTCGCCGGCGGGAGCGAGGGCCTCCAGGCAGGAGCAGAGGAGGAGGTGTTGCTTGCTGGTGGCTGTGGGTAGTAAGAGGTAAGTCACCACGAGGTGAGGTCTTATATAGCAGGGGTAGGCATGGCTTAATAGTTGACCTCAGTCGTGTAAGGCGGCGCTGGTTGCTAACCTAGACCACGAGGCATACACTGGGGAATTCGAGGATCGGCTAGTCAGCGACAAACGGCGTTTATAGGGGAGGAATCCACTACAATACTCCCCCCTTCCCTCCAGGCAGTGTAGGAGACTTGTTGTCTGCAGGGTTGCATTCCACATGTGAGGCAGAACGGACGGTGCATGCCACATGTGAGACATAACGGCGAGGGCGTGGATGAGCCGGCCGCTAGGGGGGGTGGGGGGCAACTCTGTCTAGAATCTAGATACACGAGATCTGTGGGAGAAGAGGGAGAAGGAGGGTTGTGGAGGCGATGAATGTTGTGCTTCCCTCGCGACAGGTACAGAGTCGTCAGATGCGCCTGCTGGGGTGTGTGGGTCTGGGTCAGGAGCAGGGGCTGCATCAGGAAGAGGGTCCATGACAGCACTGGGGTGCATGGCAGCAGTAGAGTCCACGACAGCAGCAGGGTGTAGGACAGTAGCAGGGAGTACCTGAGGGAGAAAAAAAAAAGGGTGTGTGGGGCCGCTCAGGAGCATGGGCCGCGTCGGGAGCAGGGGCTGCCAGGCAGGAGCGGAGGAGGGTCCACGTCAGGGGGAGGGTCCAGGACAGTGGCAGGGGGAAATATTACCTAATTTTGCGAAGTAGATTATCATAGAAAACGGGAAATTTGTATCATAAAAAATGGGAAATATCTCCTTTCCAGGAAAGTAGATATTTCCCATTTTTTATGATACAAATTTCCCGTTTTCTATGATAATCTACCTCGCAAAATTAGGTAATATTTCCCCCAAAATTCGAAAATCTACTTCCCCGACGATAGAACAAAGGCTTAAATTGGGGGGAACATTCGGGAAGCCAAAGCTTCTCGTGGTGACAGGAAAGCGTTGGCCAACGTGGGACCTAAAGGTGAACCCATAGCAACACCATCACATTGTTTAAAGCTTTGTTATTAAATAAAAACAAATAATCATTTAAAGCTAGTTTTAAAAATTCTTTAAATGTGTAGGAGGGTGTAGAGATGTGTAGGAGGGTGTAAAGAGTGTGCTGAAGATGTGTAAGGATGGATAGGGATGTGTAGGAGGGTGTAGAGATGTGTAGGAGGGTGTAGAGATGTGTAGGAGGGTGTAAAGAGGGTGCCGAAGGTGTGTAAGGATGGATAGGGATGTGTAGGAGGGTGTAGGGATGTGTAGGAGGGTGTAGAGATGTGTAGGAGGGTGTAAAGAGGGTGCCGAAGGTGTGTAAGGATGGATAGGGATGTGTAGGAGGGTGTAGGGATGTGTAGGAGGGTGTAGGGATGTGTAGGAGGGTGTAGAGATAAATTTATGTAACATATCAGTTTTGAAGTGACCATCACTAAGGTTTATTGATTTTAATTCCTTAATCAAACTAGCTTCAACCAGAAGTCTTCCTGTGACACAAGATGATTTGAATACTTCTAAGCTTTTTTCCCCAAGTAATGGGATGATTATTACTCCTAACATGAACCAACAGGGCACTGCTAAGGTGTTGTTTGATTCTGAGCTGCAGTGTTTTTCCTGTCTGTCCGACATAATTACAATTACATTTGCTATTACACTTGCTATTTCTTATTAACATATTGGTAATGGTTGAGTCATACATGAAAACAACATTAATATTTAGCAGTTTGAGGGACCGAACTAACGGGACAAATTCATTACGATAGGGCAGAGTCAGAATATTCTTAAGTGTAGGAATTTGTCTGGTTTGAGAGGAATGAAAGGATTATTTAGCCCTTTTAAAACAACGATCAACAAACACAGAAGGATACCCAAGTTTCTGTGCAATGGAACGAATGTGTTTCGATTCATCGTCAATAAATTCAGTCACAAATACGCAGACATCTTAAGAACATAACAGAAAAAACTGACATTTTGGTAGACTCCAGGTGATTCGATAAAAAGTGTATGAAACTGTCTAACTGTGAGGGCTTTCTGTATAGGCTATCTTAAATTTGTAGTTTTGGCCATTTCTCATGATAAGGATATCAAGGAATGGAAGGGATCCATTTATTTCTCTTTCAATTTTTTTATCAAGATTTATCTTATCCACGTTTTCTTTGTGGATCTACATGATATATATATATATCCCTCAGTTGAGTTAAATTACATATTAAGACAATTTATCGACAAAACTATCAATAACAAAAATAAATAAAGAAAATTAATCTATAAATTGAAGATGGTAGTTACGCAGATTCTGACCAGGATAAAGCTGAGGCATTGAACAGCTTCTTTTCCTCAGTGTTCACAAGAGAGGATGCAACTAACCTTCCTGCGTTTGAGGACAGACGGTTTGACACAGCACTGACCTACATTGTGTTCACAGAAGAGGGTATTAGAAATAAACTGTCCAGGCTAAAGGTCCATAAGAGTCCTGGACCTGACATGGTGCATCCTAGAGTGCTAAGGGAGCTGTGCAACGAGCTTGCAGGGGGGACATTATACAGAATTTATATCTCCTTGGAGCTATAGACGAGTGCTGATGGCCAGACGTGACGATAACTCGGCTGCTCAGCGTCTTGGGGGAATGTTACACAACAACGGCCATCGGATTACTATATTCTGAAAGTCGATCAAAAACACAAACGGGGTAAAAATATTTTTTTACCGAGAATCCTCCTCCTGCTGAATTAAATACAATTAACAGTTAAAGTGAGTAATATCTTTTTCGGAATCTTGGGAAAAACTACGTTAAAAATGGAAATAGGTTCAGAGAAAAATTGAGGTCATGTTAAGGAGCACAAAGACTACACTCAGGTTATTGTTGATGTTAGAAAAGAATAACTCTCAGTCGGGCGTAGTGTAAAGATGGGATGGTTTTACTAGCGATGTCTTGTTCGAGGTATGGTTAAGGTAGAACTAGTAACAAAACCTCCTCCAATCAAAACTAGATGTGGGGTTCAAAATTTACGTATAGTACCAATACACCAGAGTAGATACAGAAATTACCCATTCATAGAAGGCATATCAATTTACGGTACGACAAAAGTAGTAAAGGGAATTAATTTTCTTTTACGTGGGATCTATTATTGATATCATTCTATTTTTTTTAATTCAAGTAATATTTTAAACCTCTTTGTGAATTTTGCTGTACAGTGATTATAATTTCTTGGTGCGGAATTGGACGAGAAGCACAAATCAACCGAACATTGCCCGTTAAAGTACCTGTAAAAGAGAGAGAGTGAAACAACATTGCGGCGAAGAGAAAGGGAAGACAGATTATCAACTAAAGGAGGAGAGTTAATACGACGTAGTGCCTTTGATTCCACCCTATCTAACAGTTGGGCAGAAGAAGAGCCACCCCAGATATGAGAGCAGTGCTCCAAGTTAGGACGAACGAATCCCTTATAAACTTGAAGCAACTGCTGAGGAGTGAAGTAGCTACGGCATCTGTACAGCATTCCCATAACTTTCAGGTGGCAGCTTTAGCAATGTTGTGAATGTGTGGCTTCCATGACATATTAGAGGAAATGGTGAGGCTTAGCATATCTATTTTAGAATTTGGCAGAATGATTGCGTCCTGAAATGTGATTGGTGGGAGATCTTCTATTTTGGAAAGTGTAATTGGTAAATACTGTGTTTTATTACCATTGAATTTAATCAAGTTTCTACCACCCATTCGGAGATGCTGCACAGATCCGCATTGATAGATGAAACGATATCAGCTCTTGAAACAGATCTAGTTTGAGAGTTAGGGGGAAGGGAAAAATGTGAAGAAGAGTGAAGAGTAGAATCATTAGCGTAAGAATGGATAGAATTAGTCGTAGTGTGAAGGAAATCATTGATAAAAAAAGGATGGGATTAGGAGAAAGAATAGAATCCTGTGGAACACCACTATTGGTAGAGAAAGAGAGAGAGATTGATCCCTTAACAACTGCCATGGATCGGTTCTCAAGGAAGCTGGAAATTAAGGAACAAAGTGGGGGAGAGAAACCATATGAGGGAAGTTTAGAAAGCAAAGACTTATGCCATACCCTGTCAAATGCCTTGGAGATATCGAGGGGCAACGACAAATATTTCCCCATAATCCCAAAGAGAGGATGACGAAAGATGGGTGCAGTAGGAGAGCAAATCACCAGTAGATCTCGCCTGGCGAAAGCCATACTGGTGATCCGACAAAAAAGAAAGGCGTTAAAGGCGACGGAGAAAATGAGAGTTATAGATAGTTTCGAAAATCTTAGAGAGCTATAAAGTTAGGGCAATGGGGCGATAATTAGAGGGATTGGAATGGTCACTCTTCTTCGGGATAGGCTGAACCGAGGCATGCTTCCAAGAAGAAGGAAAAGTTTGGATTTTGAGGCAAAGACGAAAGAGGCGAGCAAGTACATGGGCCAGAATTTCAGCACACTCCCTCAGAACTCAAGGGTCAAAGTGGTATTCCGTCCGGTCCATGCGCCTTACTCACATACAAATTGGATAACACACCAGCAACTTACGTCCATTAAACTCTATTATGACAGTTTACCTACTCGGCATGTGCAGTACTGCAGGTTATGTACACGTACAGTATACATCGTCCTTCAATCGACTTTGTGTTAAGGGACAAGTGGGTAATCATTAATTTTGACTCATAACTCATGAGATCTTAGGCGTCTGGGTCCAACCAGTCACAAGCCAAAACTAGAATGAGGGTCGGTGCTTAATTTGGATAGCAATAAAAATGATTTATAGTTAAGTCCTATGATTTTTGACAACTTGATATTTACCTGGTGAATTTCAGTATGCTGACACAAAAACATGTACTGCTCTGGTGAATCCACTCAAGGTTAGGTTCGGTTATGTTAAGTGAAGCTAAGTTAGATCAAGTTGTATGAGGTGATGTTAGGTTAGGGAACGTTATGTTAAGTGAAGTTAGGTTAGGTTAGGTCAGGTTATGTTATATTAGGTTTGGTCTGAATTGGTTAGGTCAGGTCAGATCAGGTTATGTTAGGTAAAGTTACATTAGGTTAGGATAGGTTAGATTAGACTAGGTTATTTTAAATTAGGATAGATTAGGTTAGACTAGGTTAAGCTAGGCTAAGTTGGCTAGAATAGGTTATAGTAAAGCTAGGTTAGAATAAGTTAGTTAGGTAAGGCTGGGTTGGGTTAGGTTAGGTTTAGGTTACGTTAGGTTATCTTAGCTGAAATAATAACAAACCACATGAAGTTCACGGGTCATAAGAGCAAAAGAATTCTAAGTTACACAATAAATAACAAACGGTATTAAGAATATCGTAAACAAGACTGAAAGGACGAAGTAATGAGGAAGACGAACATAGAGAAATGTATCCTTCTCAATGTTTAATGATTGATGACTAGTATACTGTATGTTGTGACCAAGACTACGTCCTTGAACACCTTAATTATTAAACATTATAACATCAGCACAGGAGGACAACAACATCAGTGCAGTATCTGCCACCATCCTCAGAGACTTATAGTTTAAATTCTACCCAAGTGGTGGCGTGAGAGCACCATAAACTGGCTGGCTCACTTACGCTACAATTTCTTTATCGCTGCCAAAATGTCGTCGAAATCGCACCGTATCAAGGAAAATAAGTAAGAGACAAAGTATTAGAAATTGGCTGCCTTTAGTTGCCCTTGAAAAAATTCTTTGGATCACACAAAATTTCCCCCTAATACTAATGCCAATCTACCTAACGTAAAACTAACCCCCTAAATAGCACTAGGATATTTGATCATCAGATGAAAATATCTGGTGTGGAAAAGGATCCACCCGTCAGATCATGAGAGGCGTGCATTGGGCTCACTAAACGCAGACTTTGAGAATCTGGTCCTGAATACCGAATTGATGGAATTCGATTCTGAAACTCAGCATTAATGAGGTAACAGTAGAATTTAGTACAGCAACAAGAGGATGGAGGCGTATTTATCCTTAAAAGGTATAGTCTTAGCCCTTTGAATGCGATGTCTTAACCCCCTGAGTACGACACCTTTAGATCATGAACACGATGTCTTAACCCCCTGAGTACAATTACGTAGTGCCATGGGTTAATCCGTCATACTCGACGGGTTAAGTAAGTATTCAAGGGGTTTAAGTTATCGAGCTCAAAGCGTTAAAAATCTAACTGAAATAGCTTTTTAAATTGTATTTACCACTGGTATGAGCTTTAATAAGACTGTAGTGGTGCAGTGGTACAGATGTGCAGCGGGGAAGTGGAATGTGGTACACATTGGTGCAATAGGGCAGTGTTACAGTAGGGCATTAGTTCAGTAGTGCAGTAGGGCAGTGGTGCAGTTGTTCAGTGGTGCAGTAGGGTAGAGGTGCAATGCTACAATGGTGCAGTGGTGCAATGGTGCAGTGGTACATTGGTGCAATGGTACATTGTTGCAGTGGTACATTAGTTTAGTAGTGCAATGGTACACTGGTGTAGCGGTATAGTAGCCAAAGAATAATTTAATGCTCTTCAGTTATGCCAAAGACCAAAAGGAGACAAACCCTATTTATTGTACAGTAATATTTATTGCCTAAAAAGTAAAATTAAATTAATGTTCAGTAAAATAAAGGCATCTTTTTCACCTTCTCGTAAGTAAGGAACAACCCAGTGTTACCTAGCTAGGCTTATTTCCGGCTCAGGTGATGGCGACAAGTCTTTGTTTAGCGCGGACGAAGATAGAGTCTCTCTCCGTATTGCGAACCTTAAATAATAGTGTATTGGAAAACCATTTGCTTGTAGCTCGATGGTACAATGGCCCTGGTAAATAAATAACGGTGAGTTATGTATTATAATGCCTGTTAGGGTAAATATACACAGTAATCGTGCTAATAGAAATTAGCAAAACCAAAAACATTGGACGAAATAGCCTTTAAATGTAACATGGGAGAGAGAAAACAGGATGAAATTATATCTAGAAATAACAGATGCGAATAAATACGGTGGACTGAAATATATAATCGATACAAATGAAAACGCAGAATTATATTGTCTTCAGAACACGCAAGGGGAAATAAGTTTTATTACGAAAAACATAATATAGGGGAATAAGAGAAGAAAGTATGGAAAATGTGACAGTATAAAGTAAAGATATAATAGGTGTTCTAACCCTGAACATATATACAGGAATCAGTATAGTTAAGGTAAAATAAAAAAAAGAGCAACAGAAAACACACAAACTTATATAATAATGGAATTGAAATATACGGGGGCAGTGGGAGGAGAACTAAACCGGACTGACGAGTCCCCCAGTAACCATTTTGGTTTTCTTTGAAGACGTGGTCGCCCTTTACTGATACTTTTTACTTTTATTCTCTTTACCACTGATCGGCTCGTTAGCCGCTTGGGCGACCAGTCACGTCTCTGTTATGCATCATTGGCAAGTACTGGGCATGCACTGGCTCCTGAATGTACCTGAACCTGCTCCAGTGTTGGTCAAGTCTGGACTTGAAAAAGCTCACACTGGGTGCCGTCACAACACTGGCAGATTTTTCCAAGAGTTCACAACTCTCACTCAGAAAAAGTTTGCCCTCACAGCTTTCTGGGCTTGTGGTTTCTTTAACCTTGAACTGTGACCCCTTGTGGGTCGAGCGTCCGCCAGCCCCAGTTATGGACACTCGACTGAGTAATGCCCTTTAAGATGTTTATACACCTCAGGTAGGTCCCCCTTGCCCGTCTGTAGTATAAGCTAGGCAATTGCAGGCGCTCTAATCTCTCTGGGCACCTTAGGTGCCGAAGTGCAGGCACCAGTCTGGTGGCCCTCCTTTGGACATTTTCAATCAATTGAGAGTCCCGAGTATATCTCGGGGACCAGGCGGAGTGACAATACTCCAGACGGGGAAGCACCTCACTCTTGAAGATCGTTACGATCTGAACGACCTTCTTATAAAATCTAATAATTTATTTGCATGATTCACCTTCTTCTCTCAATTAATGTTATTTGTTCGTCCAATTGGGACATATGATACACCTCCTTACCGTTGGTACGTCCCAGGTGCACCCACTTACACATCGTGACATCGAATCTTTGCAGCCATTTCTTCGACCATTCTTGAAACTCAGAGATCTTTCTGCAGCTCTTTACAGTCTGCGTGGTTCTTAATTTCCCTAAATAACTTGGCAGCGTTCGCAAACATTTGTATGGAGGAATGTATAGATTCTGGCCTGTCATTTAAGAAGCAAACAAACAACAGCGGGCCCAATACACTGCCCTGTGGTACCCGCTTGTCACGGGCACACATGACGATTTCGTGCTATTAATCACCACACTGCTTGCGATCACAGAGAATGTCTCCGATCCACGCTAGAGCACTACTCCGAATTCCGTACCCTTCAAATTTAATTTTCCGCCTTTAATGGAGTATGCTGTCGAAAGCCTTGGCAAAATACAGGTATATATTATCGATATTGCCACCCTGTTCCAGAATTTGGGTCCAAACATCCAGTACCTTGAGTAACTGTATTAAGCAGGAGCGCCACGGTATAAAACCGTGAAGGCAATCTTTTATATGGTGGTTTCGTAGTAGATGGTCCATCATGGAATCACTTATAATACTCTCAAGTATTTTACATATAATGCTGGTCAGGCTCATTGGTCTATAACTATTCGTGGAGTGTCGATCGCCCTTCTTGAAAATAGGACTCACATAAACCATTTCCCAATCACTGGGGACCTTTTGCTCATCCAGGTATTTACAGAACAGGATCTTCAGGGGCGCAGCAAGCTCGCTGCACATCTCTCTTAGCACTTTGGGATGCACCAAGTCAGGGCCGGGACTCTTATGAACCTTTAGCTTTGGCAATATATTTCTTATAACCACTTCTGAGAATACAATGTGAGTCTTCGCAGTGTCGAACCGTCTGTCCTCAAACGCAGGAAGATTGTTCGCATCCTTTCTTGTGAACACCGAGGAAAAGAAACTGTTCAACGGCTCCGCTTTGTCCTGGACAGAACCTGCGGAACTACGATCTTCAAGCCTCAGGTCCGATACTCGTACTCGCGTTTTTAATTTCGACATAGCGTAGAGGTAAAACGCCTTTGGGTTTGACTTGACCTTCCTTGCAATCAGCCTCTGGAACTCCTTTTCAGCCCTCCTACACTCTGACTTTGCTGGGCATACATCCTCCTGTCCTGGTCATCGTTTGTCCTAACCCACGTCTCGAATTTCTGGTTTTTCTTCTTAACTTTGTTGATCGCCGCATGGTTCATGTGTAGCAGTCTCCTTGTATTCCTGGAGGCACTGGGTTTGGTCTTGGGAATATATTTATTGATCAAATGGTTCACTTTACTGGCTATGATATTCAGCGTAGTGTCTGTATTCTTATTCCTAAGGGAGTCAGGCCAGTGGATACCCCTCATCTCCTCCCTCATCCCTTCGTAATTTCCATTTTAATATTTGAGCCTTGGCCTGGTTTTGTCGTGAACCAAGTAACATTTAAGTCTGAAAGACAACGTTACATGGTGACTGGTGCCAACGGGGGATAGGTGTTCCAGATTGGCCATCACACCCTCTTTGTTTGTTATGATGAGGTCCAGTAGCTTGGGTGGCTGCTCCACTCTGTAATGAGTCGGGTCTTTAACATGTTGGAACAGAAAATTATCTCTCAGCGTTTCTACAAAAAGAGTAGCGGAGTTATTTAAGTCATATGGCGTTGTTTAATTTCTCCAGTCGTTGTCGCCATAGATAAAGTCACCCATGACAAGGAGGTAGCTTTTTTTTTTTTTTTTTTTTAGGTTAAGGTGGGGAAAGGATGAAAGGCATGCTGGGGCTCAAGGCACAGCCAGACATGAGAGATAGAGAAGTCACGACAGATAGTCGTACGGGGAATGGTTGGAAAAGAAGTTTAAGGAGTTAAACAGAGGGGGATTACACCCCATGTTTTACATATTACAGAGTTTGTTGGCTAACTAAGCTAACCTAGGACTTAAGATGAGGTTGCACAATGGTAACTTTGGTAGACAATGACTAGTATGATTTTACAATTACATGTTTATTAAAATCTTACACTCTATTACGCTTTATGGACTCGCTACATTATGACTTGTTAAATGTGAACATGTATCATCTAAGTTTAAATCTAAGGTGGATCACTGTGGAGGACATAGATGGGTCGCGGGTTGGGTTGTTGTAATGCGGGCAGACTCCTTGGCCACCAGGCGTGGGGTCGCCTTCCGTTGATGTCTTCCCGCGTAGGTGGTCTGGGCTGTGAGGGTCGTCCAGGAACTTGTCTCAAACCTTCATCCTTATGCGATGGAACCTGACGTTGAGGGCCTTTGTTTTATTTCTCAGGTGGATGGTTTCCACTGTCTCCTGGTAGGGTGGCGCTTGGCCACTGGCTGACCTCAAACGCTTGTTTTGGAAGCTCTGTAGTTGTTGTAGTCTGGTCTTTCCGAGTGTGACGAGTGGTACATGTGGGTACTCCAACACAGGACTCACCAGCGCCTTATACAGGTTAACTTGTATCTTCTCAGGCATCAGTTTAAAATGTTTTAATTTGGCTGCAGTGACTTTGGCTTTAATTAGTCTGTCCTTCACGTGGGAAATGATGCCCGTCCGAGAGATGATGAAGCCGAGCAACCTGCCTTGTTTAGAGTACTCAATCTCTTCGTCGTCGACCATCAATGGGGCCGGCTTGAATTTGGCTATGGGTATGACCTCCAATTTGGTTTTGTTTGTTTTTATTTTATTTTCTTACTCCGAGATATCCTCCATTGCCCAAGCAGTGAGTTGCGCCATCTTTGCCGTGGACCTTCCTGGGCAGGTGAAAATCTGTGTTACATCGTCGGCATACATGATGTACTCGCTGCCGACGATTGGGGGTGGCAGGTCAGCCGTGTAGAGCGTGTAAAGGGTTGGTGAGAGACAAGAGCCATGAGGCACGCCGCTCGAGAGTGAGAATTCTTCTCCACAATGTTCTTGTTTCTTGATTTTGGCTCTGCGGTCCGTAATGAAGTTGCACAGCAGGCGCGTCAGGTTTTCGGGTAGCCCCAGTTGTATGATCTTATACTGCAGCTCCGCGTGCCAACTTTGTCAAACGCTTTGCTGACGTCCCTCAGTGCTACGTTGCACTGCACGCGGCCAGTCATGGCGTTGGCGATCTGCTCGTAGACCTGGGCTATGGCTGTGGATGTGCCTCGGTACTGGCGGGGATTATGCACGTCTCCGTCTTCCAGATACATCCGCAACCGCTTGTTTACTATTTTTTCGAGGAGCTTGGCAGGTACATCTAGCAGTGATATTGGTCGAAAGTTTTCGACTTTGTTTGGAGGGTTCCCTGTTTTTGGTATGAGGCGGATAACGGCGATTTTGAACATCTTAGGGAAGTATCCAGAGGCGAGGCAGGCGTTGCATATATGAGCAAACCTCTCTATCATGTCGGGGAGTTGGGCCAGGATCTTCTTGTTAATGTGGCTTTGCCCAGGTGATTTGTTTTTAAACCCTTTTATGACGGCTGACACATTTGCAGGAACTATGCGCTCCGTCAGGTAGCTTTCGTCCACTAGTCTAGTTGAACTCAGTCCGTGCTAGCGGCTGGAGCAGGTGCTGATGGTCCTGCAACTGACCTGAAATGTCATCCTCAAACTCCTTGTCGAAGCCCTCGTTCTCCTGTTCACTAATTGTAAAGATCTTCCGTAAATATCGCCGATGTAATTGTTCTTGGTTTTCCTCCTCGAATATTTTCACGTTGTTTTGGTCGAGCAGGTAAGGGACCGTGCTAGAGGTGGAATCCATCAGTCGTTTGATCCCTTTCCAGAAGGCAGCAGAATCGCGGTAATTGTTGGCTGCCTCCTACACCAAGGCGGCCCACTTTTGTTCATGTAGTCGTTTGCTCTCTGTCTGTAGCTCTTGGTACCGGTCTCTCAGCTCTTGCGTCCACCCGCAGATACTGGCTAGCTGTCTCACGTGATCGTACTGGACACTGAGCTGCCTCAGCTGGTGACTAGTGTGAGGATGGGGAATGGTCCTGTGGGTTGTGGTCGGGATGTTGTTGTCCATCTCCGTCTTCACATCCGTGTACCATTGTTCGACCGCGTCGTCGATGTCATTAGGCTGGCTTCTTCCATGTTTCTCCCCTGCTTGAGACTGAGAGACTCCTTGAAGGAGTCCCAGTCTGCCCGTTTGAGGTTTGACCTGATGTTGGCGGGGATCATAATGGGATTGGATGAGAGCGTCGCGACGACTGGCAGGTGATCGCTGGAACTGATGGGTTCGGTGGTAACATGCCTGTTCAGGACGGCCTCGTTATTAAAGAGGATTATGTCGGGTGTTGTGGCACTGGCACGTCTGATCAATGTCTGGAAATCTGGCCCGAGGTGTAGCAGTTTTTCCCTTTCTGATGTTGTCATACAGCGCCACACCGACGTTGTTCTCATTACCGTGTCCTAGTATGGCGTGGCAAGGATTTAAGTCCCCTATGATGTATGTTGGTTTTCTGTGGCGTAGCAACTTGTTGAGGTCTTGTTCGGGTAAGTAAGGACGTCTGGGAGGTAGGTACATTGTGCATATGATAACAGGTCCCCTAGTTGTCTTCACCTGCACTCCTAGAGCTGAATCCTCGAAGTCTGGCAACACTCAGTGACTCAGCCGTGACCAGATGGCCACAGCGACACCATTGTTCAGCTCACCCGTCATGTTCCTCTGGTATACAGTGTAGCCAAAAATTTTCAGCTTACCTTCGTCCTTTATGCCAGTGCTGTTTAACAGAATGATGTCTGGGTCTAATTGATAGTATAAGGTAGACGGTTCGTTACGTCTATTCTTTTTGCATCCGTTGTGTCTGCAAAGCGAACCTTGATTATATCATGGGCATACATAGGGTACACCTCCACAATCTTGACATTGTTTTGCTTTTCTATTTCATTTCTTATTTCTTCTGGGTTATTTTCCACTTTTTCTTTGTCCAACTTCTTACATACAAGGCTTGGCGCCGTATTCCCGTGGGAGAATGACCTCGTAACCGTTAGTTTTTATTTTGTCCACGACTTAAGTAATTTATCAGCATCATCATCTGTCTCTGTGAGGATGATGTAACCATCTCTCAGATCCACAATGCTCTTTATCCTCACCCTTAGGTCGCTTAATAAAACCTTTTTAGCCCAATCCGAGACCCCTGGGTCGGGGTTCCGGAGATCTTCACTCTCACTTTGGCCATGGTCAGTAACATACATGAAAATCCTACCTAATCTGTCCACCTCAGCTAAACCCCATGGATACCGCTCCTTTTGTCCTCTTGCTGGGAGAGTAAAGACGGGTCTAGGGATAGGGTGAACAGACAATCCCCTGACGGGGAACCTAGCCAAACCCTAACACCTAACAGTGACAGGTTATGGAACACTGCCGAATCCCTAACAGGAAATGTTGCCACCCTTACTGTTTCGACTCAGCAGCCCTCTGAGGGCCCCTTTGTGGCTCTGCCCACAGGGTTCGCGTCGTTACCAAACAGCAGGCGAAAGGATAGGAGAGGGAAGAAGCGCAGGATACAAGAATGATAATATCCATGTACAACTACAAGATAAAGCAGCCAGAGCGAACCCAACGTGAAAAACAAGGCTGACAGTCGTAACGGTAAAAAATTTGAACAAGAGCTAGGAACGACGTCCGCTCACTGCGAAGGTTGGGTGAGCTTTGGGGAGGTGGCTAGGACCGTAGCTTATTAAAGTAAAGGAACTTAAAAGCCTTAATTGACAACGCACCGATGCTCAACCTTAGCCGCTAGGATTGAGCATCGTTGCGTTGACTATTAAAGCTTTTAAATTTCTTTAGTTTAATAAGCTACAGTTTGGGGATCTGTAGATACGCCCGACAATAAGTAATTCTCTCCCCTTTAATTTAATTTTGCACGACTTGGATTCTTCAAAAACATCCTCTCCCTGTACTCTCACCTGCCTGACTCTAAGGTCTTGCCAAGCATACAGTTTTTCTTTTTCGGTGATTAGCCCACCCTGGCACTCGTCACTAACCCACATCGGAGCCTAGGGGAGCGAAAATATAATAATAATTATAATAATAATAATAATAATAATAATAATAAATATTAATAATAAAATAAATAAACGTAATAACAACCACAACAATTAAAATACTACTACTACTACTACTACTACTACTTTTTTCAAATGGCCTCCAGCGTCCCCCAATAGCCACACCTTCGCCACCATTTAATTACCTTAATATTGAATATCCTAATACATATGAAGCTATCCTATCTGTGTTAAATTAGTTGAGCCGCAGATCTATGCGGCTTTCAGTGACAGTAGCCTCATAGTCAATATCTGCAGCAGTTGTCGGAATTGGGGCAGAAGCTCTCGTTCCCCTGAGGCAGAGCCAAGCAGACCGAAGGAGAGAAAAAGACAGTCGACATCTCTTCCAGGCTGTAACGAAACTTCTGGGCTGCTGCTTCTGTTCGGAGATCACCTCCGCGAGTCTGGCGTAGAAACATCTTGCACTTGGTCCCATCCCACCAGAGGTTGTGAACACTAGGGGAGTGAAGCTGCCTTGGTCAACGTTTTGGATTCTCTCCCCATATGCCCTTCTCTTGTCGTTCTCGTTCCTCCTATGTGCAGCATCGAGAGCTAGGTTACGGTGACATGCGGCCATGGGATCAAAAATCCTGATGTCGAAGAAAGCTCGCTGTCCTCGCGTCCAGAATCCTCGAGCACTGACGTCCACACGGGCTTCGTTAGATGTGTTTGAAGTCCTATGTTGGAGGATCTCACCGTCCAATGGAAGGAGGGTCGGTTCTACCATGACATCCCGGCAGATTTCCTTCAATATATTTGCTGTAAGATCCCTTACTTCATCATGCCTCATGCAGATGAAGCCCCCTTTCTTGCACACCATGGCGTGATCGCCGTCATAGGAAGAGCCACACACGCATTGGGAGAGCAAACCTTCTACTGGTCGACCGTACCTTAGAGCATTGGCATCTGTAAATTCTTGTTTGTTAGGACTGAAACCATTTGCCCTTATCGGTAACGTAGTTAACCAGTTCGAGGCGCCCACCTCCTGCGCTATAGCTACTTTTTTTTTCAAATTTTCTGGAGCCTGCAGCAACAGTTGCTGCAACTTACCATTTTGGCAGTGCTGTCGATCTGTCGTAATGGACCTACGAATCTCGTTTACTTCACAGGTCACGACCTCCCCTGTTGCGTTCTGGGCTATTATGTGGTCCGTGAGGGCTGCCGTGAGCTTAAGTGAATTTTGATGTTCGGTGGCTGCAATCTCCTCTGGATTGGTTAGTCCCATCCCTCCCAGTCTTGATGGAAGTGCAAGAAGTGCTCTTTCTGCTGGGGTTAAGTGAGTGTGTTTCACTAATTTGGGAATGAACTTGACACTGATAGCTTCTTCCAGAGGGTGGAGGAGGGGTCCGATACCAGGGATAGTACGCATCAGGTAGTTCCAACGATGCTTGACTCCATGGGTGAATACTACTACTACTACTAATAATAATAATAATTAAAGGACCATAAATAAATAAATAAATAAAAATGAAAAAAAGATCGATAGCGAGAAATGATATAAGTATATTGAGTTGCTAAAGTAAGAGAAACAATTGAGACCCTGCAATTGTGTGTACATGAGGCAGAAAGTCAGATCAGCATCCTGGGACTTGGTCAAAATTGTTGTGATGCCATATGGCAGCAGAGTCTACCATTAGACAATACATTATGCTTCCAATATCTTCCCAGGCGGTAGTACCTCCCTGTTAGACAGCTGCCTACTACCTACAAAACCACACCCCTCTTGCACATTGCTTGAGAAACGTTCGTAAATGAGTCATATCCGTCTATACCGAACTCACATTCCTCCGGGTCGATTCTCCTGTTCTTGTACAACAGTTCTACAACACCTACTATACCGGGTTGATATACCTTTAGTAGTGTTTCAAACTCCTCTCTCTTATCAGGAACGTGTCAGCATTAGTGTACAATCGGGGTCAAAAGTCTTGAACCCTTGGCAATATCTGGCATATACTTCTGAGCTATACATATATGAATGGGTTATACTAATAACACTACTTGTCTTCACAGATTATGCCTAAACCACAAAATGCGATAAAACTCTCCTTAATACCCAAGTTCTTCGGGTACTTACCTGCCAAATACTGTCAAGTGTTCAAGACTTTTGATCCCCGACTGTAAATGACTTTCAAGCAGGAATTTGTTCTCGGTATCGCCTCTGCTCTTGGTAGTGACTCCGGCTCTCCATTCTCAGCGGCTGCAGCATTTGCTGCAACTCACCCCAACGGTGCCTGCCCCTCCCCCCCCACACACACACTAAACTAAAAGAACTAAAAGACTTAGAAAACTTTTCTTTTCCAAACACACAAGAAGCTCAGATACAGCGTGCGCACACACACACACACACACACACACACACGTAACAAAGTCAACAATAATACAGCCCTAAAAAACAGAATGTATCCAGCAGCTAGTAATCCACAGTGGATCAGGAGATGAAGGAAATCAATAAACAGTAATTGCATTATTATCATTCACTAATTGGCAATGCATACGAATGAGGCGCAGGAGACACAAGGACAGCACCATTCCCTCACACCTAACTACCACTCCCGCGGCCACACTACTGGTCCTGTCCTGCAGTGATGGTGAAGGAGTGAGAGAAACTTGACAGGTTCTCTCATCCTTTCCCCTTAATTTTCCGGTTCTCTCCCCTTCTTACTTTATCACTGTTCACACACTCTCAAGTCTTATGATAGTTCACATCACTTAAGTTCTTCATCACAGATTTACTCTTTTGTCACCCAAACAATTTATTAACAATATTTATCATATAACTCGGTAATCTGTCTACTAATTCATTCATTTTCTATTATATATATATATATATATATATATATATATATATATATATATATATATATATATATATTCTTTTAATTGTCATTATTATTTAAATTTACATTGTGGTTAGTACACAAACTTGGATACGTTTAGATATAAAAGCAGCTATATGCAGGCTAATCATAATAATATTATTTATCTTTAATGGTCTGCAGTGGTGCACGCTTTAATGTTCTCTATACGCTGCTCATTGTTGGGTTGTTATCCTATTGTTACATGTCCATTGATCCACTTCACTAAGCTCTTCATTAGCATGTACAAGTATCATTTACAGAACAAGAAAATAGTTTAGTAAGTTCAATACCCGTCTCTCCCGACTTGACCGATGGTTGATTTCCTGAGTAAGTATGTTTTACCTCGAGCCCAGTTGAACGCGGCCAATAATTATCTCTTGGTTACTCTGCCCAGTAACTGACACACTTTGTTCGATATTCACAGCATTATCGATGTCATCAATTGTTTGAATTGTCATCGTGTTTTTTTTATATCCTGTTGAATAGTAAAGACTGCTTATATACTTGTTTTTCCCAGTATAACTTAAACTATGAATTGTCGCACACACGATTGGTTGTTTTTCCCAGTGATACAAATATCAGCTGCCTCGTCTTTTATTTTCACTCTCATGTTTGTACGTGTCTCTATACGGCAATTCGACCCATTTTCAATACTTATCCCTCGATGTTCGGTGTAACAAACATCTGTTTTCTCTTCATCGATAAGTATTATTGTGACATCGGACATCGCTATGTTGCAAGAATTAATGTCCTTGTTGTTTGAACGTGCAACATTAAGGAGTGCTATGTTGCACATTACGTAGGCAACAATTTTTACAGGAAGACAGATAGCTAACAATGAATCACAAACTTAACGTGAAGTTTTTAAGAAGTTTTAATTGTTGTTTATATTATAGTTAAACAACCACTGTAATCATTTGTTTGTGAGGTGTTTCTTAATATTATTGGTAGTATGCACAGAGTATTTATTACCAGCACCAAGGGATAACAGTTGACAGATATACAATACAACTAAACTAATACTTATAACCCCATTGCCTGTTTAAAAAAGTTTTTAGCCTGAGAGAGAGAAAGCATGGAAAGTTGTATTAAGAGAATATTTTCGGTCAAAATTATTCCCCCTCTCAAGCATATCCGATCTTATTCTTTTATAGGAAGATAGAAATATACAGTATATTCAAGGGTGCCATGACCCATGAGTTGCCACTATATCAGTTTTTATGAAGGAGAAAAGATGTGCACAAGGAGTGGACGTACAAGGGGGAAAAATGGAATAAAAACACAAGAGGAAGTGTGTTTGTGTACTCTTTAAGGAGTGAATTGACAGCAGGCAGTGGAACAGCGAGGAGTGCGTCTGAGTTAAAGAGAGGATGACAGCACCATCACAGTACACAGGAGGTCACTGAACGCCAGGCTGGAAGGATGGGGGATCGGATATACGACCTGAATAATTGATAAGGTGTATAAATTTAGGTAAGGTTTGGTCGAAGTCTGCTGAAAACTAAGATACGAAAAACAGTAAAAATAAGAACAGTTTTTGATTAAGAGGAAATTAGGAACGAATTGGGGAGAAAATATTTCTTCTTGGAAGCATTCTGGCACATATGGAAAGGAGTTCATTCATAGAGAAACATTGTTATAAATCAATCACTCAGAGTACCGTCCTCATATGAGGATTGACGACCACAGTCCTCAGCTCTGAACATTCTTGGGTTGTTTTCACCAATCTTCCAAGGTATTGTATCTCCCTGGAAACCCAGTTTTTATTTTAATTTATCCACCCCAGTCCCTGCCTTCCCCTGTCCCTACTACCATCAACTTCTTATATTAACATTTCTATTATCCCCTCATCCCTTATTATAAGACCCTAATATCTCATTTTCCTTTTCTCTATATTTCAAGTATTCCTCTTGAAGTTTTTTCTAATTTTAGTACTTCTTCATTTGTTTTCAAGTCTTTGTAGTTTATTCTTAGCATTTGCCTATAACACCACATTTCAAAGGCCTCCAACCTCTTTCTGGTGTCTGCTGAAAGTGTCCACGCCATATAAAGCATTTCAGCAGCCTTTTTCTCAAATTGAAGTTAACGTTTCATTTCACTAGGTCTTTTAGATTATTAAATACTGTTTTTGCTTGCCACATTCATGCGATTTTTCCGTACATCTACCATCACAGCTAATGTTACCTCCTAAAAACACAAATTTTCCATTTGTTTAAGTTCCCTGTTGCCTACCATAATTTTTATTTTAGGATTTATTTCCCATTCAGAAACAACCATTACGTTCGTCTTGACAGCAGGAACCCATATTTTTCACATCTTTAAACTAATCTGTTAACGAATTTCTATAATGCTTCTTCACTATCTGTCATGGTTAATGCCAAATTATCTGTAGTGTGAACAAGTTGCACGCCTAATGTTTAGGAGTTGGGTTGACTACAAAATGTTTTGTCTGTGAAAGATGATTAGTGTTTGAAATGTTGTGTGATTTAGAAGTATGAGGGTCAATGATCCCTTAGTGTAGAATGATAATATTGACAGGAATGTGTTGTCGTGCGTGGAGATGGTTGTAGTGAATAATTTTAGTATACATGGGTTGTGAAGGCTGGTGTCATATACATACTGTATATGCAACTTCTGATGCATGGCACCGATACTTCAAAGAAAGGTTGTTGGGGCAAAATAACAGTCTAGAGGTATTTTATCATTAATTAATAGTAGGAGCCATCACAACTATAATGTGGCTGATCGCATTTTGGTTAAGTGCAAGTAAAAGTTCATACATATATAAACGTTTACTGAGGTTAGGCGGGAAGGGAAACATGATATTAAAGGGGCAGGAACACCTTTAAACATAGAGACGGAAGGAAAGAACAACCGGGCGATAAATTTTGTCGACGAGAGAGAAAGAGACAATCAGAAGAAATCAAAGGTAAAATCCCCCAAAAAGTCAGACAAACACATACACACACACACACACACACACACACACACGGAAACTGGAGGATTTGACAACGTCAGTGAAGTTGTCAAATCCTCCAGTTCCGTCTCCACCTCCTCCGCCGACTCAAGTCCCTCGGAGTTCCTGCACCCGAGCTCCTCAGTGTTTACACAACATTCATACTTCCCAAGCTCACCTATGCCTCCCCTACCTGGTCTTCCTCCCTAAATGCCACACAACGTAACACCTAGAAAAAGTGCAAAAGAGGGCATGCAAGATTATTCTCTCCCCTTCCTATTCCACATATCAAGAAGCGCTCAACACACTGACCCTTTCGACTCTCACTGACCATCACCACGACCTCATCTGCAAATTTGGTAAGAAGCTTCTACCCCATCCTCGACACCGGCTCCTACTACCACCTGAGATCCCTAGCCCGAGAATTGCTGTTCGACGCCACAACCGCATCCAGCCCATACGTGCACGACTGATCGCTATAAGAACAGCCCAGTCCCAACCATTGTAAAAATTATCAATAACTTGTAATAAATCAGTGTATTCACTCCCAGTAAACACTACTCCTTGCACTGTCACTATGTTGAAATGAACTGTAGTTTGAGCTTTTCCCCATCTAGTTATTATATATCTTATTTGTATCACTTATGTTACTTGTATATTATTTGGAATTCGAAACCCATTCCTCAAATATGTAACTGTATATTTTCAGCCTTCTGGCTGCCAAGCTCTTTCAATAAACCGTTAATTATTATTATTATTAATACACACACGCGGGTGTCTGCCCTTACCATGACGCGTACACACACACACGCACACGATATACCATATTGATCACGGCCCAACAAAGAGGTCATTACCTGTAATTGTATTGGAAAGCTGGCTTCAGAGCAGGATAACGTTCGGCACTGAGTTATGCATTAAGAAGCTGGTATCCATTCCACACGACGCGCAGCTCCCCATTTAGGTTAGTGTTGCAAACTATTTTTTGTTTTCGTTGTATAGAGCAAGCTTGCCTTTAAGGAGGGTTATAAGGCTGATGGAGTGGTGGGTGTAAGAAGGAATAATCGCCTTATTTGATGGAATGGTATTGTTGGCGTAATTGTTTAAAAGCTCTTTAGGAACGCGTTGGTAAATGCGAGATGAAATGCTAGTTTGCAGAGTGTGCGTTTGAGTGCTTTTATATATATCCTTGCAGAGTGGCCAGACGTATCCTGGTCTCCCCGACAAATAATTTAATTAATGCTCCAAGCACCTAAAACAATAGACAGCAGCTGGACATTACACACCATGCAGGCCATGAGGGCAGCTCACCACCCCTGTTGACACTAAGGACCATAAGAACATAAGAACATAAGAATGGAGGAAACTGCAGCAGGCCTATTGGCCCATACTGGGCAGTCCCATTTACACACAACCACTATTGCTCATATATCCACAGTTTCCCCTCAGCGTGTGTGTGGGCAGGGCTGTGTGCGTGGACCACCTGTGATCTTTTTAAGATTACGGTGGTGCACACTGGGATTAGAGGAGCAGGACTCTCACAGGGTGTTACTTAATACTAGGTGTTCTTCTTAACACTATCACTTGGAGGATTGCCTTAACCGATAGGTCAACAACTGCAAATCTGTTGCCTGTGTGGCAGGTGAACTGGCGTGTGGGTTAAACGCTGTGTTGTGTGTGGGTGCCGGCGGGGCAGGCCTGCCCTCGTGGTCACTTCCGGCCATGTGGTGAGGGTTTGTGAAAACAAACCCCCGTCCTCATATGGTGCCAGGCTGGATAGTTCTTTTGAAACTAATATTGACTTTGATACTGTATCTAACCAGAAAAACAGAGATACTATTAAGAACAAGTGTAGTGTAATGAAAGTGTTTTTAAACTGAGAATACTCCTGCTACCTTGGTCCCTCTGACACCACCCTCCCTCCGCTCTCGGGAGGCCCATTCACGGCCTCCCCTCACACCGTTGATACTCTGTAGATGCCAGTTTCCCTTGTCCTGTAAGAAGGTTACGCCTCCCAACCACCGCTGACTTCCTAGGAGTGCCAAGCAGTCCTCGGCCCTCTGAAGTAGGCATATAAGTCGAGTCTTGTAACTCCACCATGCCTGAGTTGACTGGAGGCCCAGCTACTCGCTTTAACTCTCCTGATGCACTGAGTGAGCCAGGCGACTGTGGTGTTGACCTTGACACCAACGGAGAGGATGGCTTTCAACTAGTTCAGTCCAGGAACAAGCGGAAGGCCGAAAAGGCAGAAAAACTTAGAGACCATCAACCTCAACCTCAACCCCCGTGAGAGTAAGAGTATACTTCCCTGTAGGTACATCACCTGAAGACAAGTATCTCTGGCTGAACGATGCGGAAGACAAACACCCAGACGCTGAGTTTCAGTTCAGAGTCGGCACATAAGATCATGTTCTGATTAGAAGCGACCCAGCAGTCATACAGGATCTCCTCACCAATAGCATAGGGGGAATAACCATGGAACAATCTTCCCAACCATAGAGCAAGAAGACCATCTTAATCATCGGGCTCGACCAGTACCAGACGCCTACACTACTAGAAGCTCATCCCGACATCAGAAGGACGAAGCGACTCAGGGGCAAGAACGCAGTCATTGCAGACTGGGTTGGCTCAGAAGACCCACCCAAGACCATTCGAGTCCGTGGTGCCTATCGGACTCTGAAGGTAACTCTTTATCAGCCCCCTACCCGGAGGTGTTACAATTGTCAGCACTGGGGCCATGTGGCCCGATTATGCTCCTCGACTAAGCCGTGGTGTGGTCTCTGCTCAAGACAACATTCAACACAGGCTTGCAGAGATACAGTTGCTCAAGGGGGTGTCATTCAACAGAAGTGTATTAACTGCAAAACAGTTGGAGTTCCTGTATGGCACCCTGATTGTCTTAGAGCTCCTACGCCCCTTCAGCGCCCAGACCCGCCACCCAGGCAGGTCTCAAGAAACACTACTGCTGCTAGGATTCTCCTTACGACCAACCCCTGGGCCACCCTCCCCACCAAAGCTCCGGGATCATCACCAGCAGTCATCGAAAGATCAGCATGGGGCAACACAGACGTACCGACACAACAGGTAGGTGCCAACACACCCCGTGAACACGCACAAAGAGAAGAGATCAATGATTTGAAAAATGAAATTAAAGAACTCAAAGCTCAATTTACAGCTCAAACTGATATGTTAAGGAGCCTCTGTGATACACTACAGAAAAAAGAATACCACCAACACAATGCAGCAGCTATGGAAAAATTACAGTCAAACTGAAGACATTCAGATGTCAGTACCAAATGTGGAAACTCAAGACCCACCGGGAACTAGTGTCCACGCAGATGAAAATAGTGATACTGGTAACAGTTCTACTGATGCCTCTGTGGACATGGTCAGTGAAGATGAACAAACACAAACAGAAAATGGTGGTGATGTCGAGTGTAACCAAAGTGTGTTAATGTCTGCCACTGAAATACAACAATTGTTGAGCAGGACATGCTCCAGAAATGCTTTAAAAAGTTTAAACTGCCTAGTGCTTGCCGAAGGGACAGGCAGCGCAGAAAAAAACCATACAGTGCCTTTTGCTTCTTTCCAAATATAGTTCATAATGGCCAGTGTTAATACCAGAGAAAGATACAGAGCGGTGAAGGTGACGAGTTGGAGCATCTCATCCCCCAGAAAACGATACCCTGACTTACACCACAAAATTGTGACCGAGGACATCGATATTGTGTGTCTGCAGGAGTGCCTCACACCTAATGGTAAGCCCCCACCCAGTCTGCCCAATTATGTGTATTATGATCCTAGTTCTACTCACACATGTTTGATGTGTGTTAAGAAGTCACTCCCGCATGTACCTCTTGTATCCAAAAAGACTACCAACCTTCAGTACCATGGGATCACTATCCACCTGGGCAATTCCACACTTAACGTGCTAAACGCCTATGCTCCCTCAGATCAGCTTCAATACACAGATCTCCCAGACTTTTTACACACTGAGCCCACTGTCCTGATGGGTGACCTGAATACTAGACACAAGAAATTAGGTGACTCCACCACTAACACCAATGGTAGGAGACTTATCTCACTTCTCAGCGCATATGATGTTCAAATTATAGGTAATTATGAACCAACACACATCTATGGCGGGGCTCTAGACAAGTGTATTGGTTTTAATCTATCATACACAACTCATAGCTCTGATGTTGTCACTGATCTTATGTCTGACCACAGCCCAATCCAAGCTAGCATACATGTAGCCAATGACACCCTCACTGGTGGTAAACTCAACAGACGTAGAATCACAGTCAAACAAGAACATGAAAGTCAGTTCATAGACTTCATCCATGACTGGTACAAGGACTACAAGCCTGACAACTACCAAAGTTTCTATGACGATCTGATAGATAGGACTTATGCATACTTCACCAACAATGCCTCCTCCAAAAAAAGGAGAAAACGTGGTCAGCATAATGGGAACAGGCAACAGCAGTACTATGATGACCTTAAACTGAAAAAAAACTCAGGGCTAGAGTCAGGAGGGTGGGTAAGGGTTAAACGTGTAAACGAACTCAGACAAAATGCATGGGAGACATATGTCAACAGCCTGAACCAACACACATCCCTCAGCAAAGCCTGGAAAGACATTAACACAATCAGGGGTAAAAACAGTAGACACGTCTCCCATCCAAACCATCTGCAAAAGTCGAATGAGCTAATAACAAAGTGGGCTCATGTGTCTAGCTATGACATGTTAACAACTAGGACTCGCGGACTCCTTGATGCAAAGTCTGGTGAGAGAAGTAATCTTATTAACTTCATGCTGGGCAAACAGCACGATGAGTGTGATGTTCCATATACGCCGCCCTCGCCAGGGGTAGGTCTACTTTCCCTGGAGAGGACGGAGTCACCTACAACATCGCTAGACTACTAAGGCGTGTGCCGGGCAATCCATTATTGGTATTGTCATGCCGAGGGACAACTACCCACATCATGGACCAGCAGTATTGTTGTACCAATACCGAAACCAGGACAACCTTATGCTTTTCGTCCCATATCACTAACCAGATACCTATGTAAAACCTTTGAGAGGATGGTTCTTGGCAGACTCTTATATAGAATCAGAGAACACATGTCTCCTAACATAAATGGCTTCACCCATGGTAAAGGTGTACATAATTGTATCACCACATTCCTAACTGAGCATGGTGATGAAAGGCACAGATACACCACATTTCTTGACCTAAAAGCTGCATTGATATTGCCAATAGACAACTGATGTTGTACGAACTAGCCAATTTGGATATAGGAGGTAGGCTGTTACACTGGATAAGTGGTTACCTAACCAACAGAAAGGCTGATGCACTGTTTCAGGGTTACAAAGGTGAAGTTAAGATATGCAACTTGGTACCCTTCAAGGTGGAGTACTTAGCCCCACTTTGTTCAATGTTCTTATGAATGCATTATCAAACTTAATACCAGACAACCCCAGCAATATCTCAATCAGGTATGCTGATGACATTCTTATACATACTAAAACTCATCGTGAAATGCAAACCACCCTGAACCATGTATACGCAGCCTGTGGGAACTTTGGTCTTATTATCTCCGCTGAGAAAACTAAGGTGTTCAACAAACAAGCTGGTAACCGCAAACGCGGCCCCGCCAAGTTCAAGATAGGTAACAACACTATTGACTATGTTTCTTCTTTTAAATACCTTGGTGTCTCCGTCCCTTGTACCTTACCTGCCATACAACAGCTAACCCGCCAATGTACTGACAGACTGAGACCTCTTAGAAGTGTAGCGGGGTACAGCCCATATTATGGTGCTGATATTAGAATTGTTAAAACAATGTACCTAGGCTATAGAAGATCTCCGATAGATTACCATGCACCAGCCCTGGTCCTTCGTGACAGCCCTGTTCCTTCGTGAAAGGAAAGGTGTTGACAAGCTCGAGAAAATGCAAAATAAAGCCCTCTGAATTACCCTAGGATGTCCCATGAGCACTAAAGTACTTAATATGAGGAAAGAACTAGGTATACCCAGTGTTAAAGATAAAATAATTGAAGTCAACCTCATGATAGCCCTGAGACTTCTGCGTGGTGATCCTGAAAACATTGTTTCCTTAAAATTGCTAGAATGTATGAACCATGGGACTGGTGACTCTAAATGGATCCAAATTACAGCTCCACATATAAATATGTTTGGACTAGACCACCTGTACACAGTTGAGACACAACAGCGCTTCCTGCCACCCTGGCGGACAGTTCCTTCGACATCACAATACCGACATATCCGCCTAAAAAATTAATTATACAAAGTATTTGTCTCCAACTCACTGCCAAAGTGAGAGTTCTTGAACACATACACACTCTACAGACTGATGATAATATCACACAGACCATCTACACTGATGGATCTCTAAACACCGCCTGTGGGAGGGCTGGAAGTGCTATTGTTGTGACTCAACCTGACGGTAATATAATTGAGAAAGGAGTTAGAATTAACAACTGGGCATCCACTCTATAAACTGAATTTGTTGCCATACTCACAGCTATTAAATTCATTGAAACCACTGTCACTGACAGTCTCATCATCACTGACTCTCTATCCTCACTACTTGCACTTGACACCCTCAACTCAAGTTGTCACGCTCTTATCTCTCAAGCCAGACACAAATATGCGTACCTTGTTGACCGGGGTGTCAAGGTCAAACTGTTGTGGATCCCCTCTCACATAGCACGGGATGCAAGGGGGTGCCCAATAAACTAGCCCCCTCGTGGGCAATCTGTCATCTGTAATCTGGCCTCATAAAACATGACAGAGTTGATGCCCTCGCCAAACTCGCGTCTAACAAAGACACCCTTGAATACAATTTGGGTTTGTCAAAAAGACCCCTTTAAACTGTAACTAGGAAAGCACTTATTGATGAATTTGACGTAAGTAGACAAGTGCAAACAGACACTAGTCGATCCATAGTTTACCATGATGAGATGTATCAAGTGAAACATGTATATGGAGCAAGTAACAAGATCACTAGATTACAAGATGTTGTAACAGCTAGATTAAGGTTAGGATATATGTACCTCTGGCAGTATGTTCCTCAAGTAGATGTAAACAAGACTAAATGTAAAGTGTGGCCAGACATATAGCCACACACTTGAACACTACGTCCTCGACTGTGTGAAGATAGAACCTTTTAGGGACAGGTCCAAGCACACTGTGTGTGAAATGGCACAACACTTCATCTCTAGTGGCAAGATAGCCGACATATTTAGATTGTATCCACTTTTTTGCACTTAGTAACTATATCAGTTCTCATGTATAGAACCAAATACACAATGTGCTTGAATACTTCTCACGCAAATGTGAATAACAAAGTGTGCGGCCAGACATACTGCCTCACACGCCTGTGCTCACGCATTTGTGAATAAGTTACAAATAATGTAATTGAAATGTTGTGTAACATTCAGTGCCATAATAACCTGACAACGGGGATTAATTATTATGACCCGTTGTAAACTCTACTCTGTAATCCTTTTGCGCTACCGCTCACAGGATGAGTGTGGGGTGCACAATAAAGTAGCCGCTGTAAGCGCCAAAATCAAATCAAATCATATATCCATCCAACTTATATTTGAGGCTATCCAGCGTATTCGATTAATGATGATATTTGGTAACTTGTTCCTTTCGTCCACTACTCTATTTCCAAACCAATGTTTGCCTATTTCACGCCTAAATCTAAATTTATCTAATTTAAAACCTTTGTTACGAGTTCGCTCCTGGTTGGATAGTTTGAGTACCTTTGTAATGTCCCCTTTGTTTAGCCCTGATTTCCATTTATACACCTCTATCATGTCGCCCCTCACTCTACGTCTCTCGAGGGAGTGCAAATTAAGATGCTTTAACCTGTCTCTGTACTCAAAGTTCCTAGTGCCCGAGATTAGTCTTGTCATTCTCCTCTGAATTATTTCCAAGGATTCGATATCCATACTGTAATACGGTGACCAGAATTGAACTGCGTAATCCAAGTGAGGTCTCACAAGCGCAAGATATAGTTTTAAGATGACATCGCTAGTCTTATAACTAACACTCCTTTGTATGAACCCAAGTACTTTATTAGCCTTGTTTCGAGCAAATACACATTGTTTACTTGGCTTAAGATTCCTACTTATCATTACTCCTAAATCTCTGTCGCAGTCGGATTTCTCAATAACATCGTTGTTCATCTGGTATCTGGTTTCCTTGTTTACATCTCCTATACTGAGTACTTTACATTTGTCCACATTGAATTTCATCTGCCATTTTTCAGACCATTCGAAAAATTTGTTGAGATCTTCCTGTAGTTTTGCAGAGTCGTCGTCAGATTTAATTACAGGTCCTATTTTAGTGTCATAGGCAAATTTACTTATGTTGTTGTCCACACCGATAACTATGTCGCTTATGTATATAATAAATAATAATGATCCAAGTACTGAGCCTTGGGGAACTCCACTAGTGACGTTGTTAAAATGGGATTTAGTGTCGTTAATGCTCACTCGCTGTTTCCTGTCCTGTAACCACGCCCTAATCCATTTTAGAATATCACCTTTAATGCCATGAGCCTCCACTTTTCTTATTAGTTTTTCGTGAGGGACTCTGTTGAAGGCTATGTTAAAGTCAAGATATACCACATCGTAATTGTGCCCCTCGTCCACCGATTCGAAAACTGATAAAAAGAATGCTAATAGATTAGTTAGACATGAACGCGCGCTTGTGAAGCCATGTTGGGAATCACTGATCAACTTGTGCTTCTCCAGGTGATTTCGAATAGAGTTTGAAGTGATTGCTTCCAGTAATTTGCCTACAATTGATGTTAAACTGATTGGACGGTAGTTAGAGGATAGTGATTTATCTCCCTTCTTGAAAATCGATTACATTCGCTATCCTCCAGGATTCTGGAACTACACCAACCCACTAGCCTCCAACACCACAACATAAGCTGCCAGCACCACAAGATAAGCTGCCAACAGCACAACACAAGCTGCAAACACCTAACACAAGTTGCCATTACCACAACACAAGCTTCCAACACCACAACACAAGCTGCCAACACCACAACACAAGCTGCCAGCAGCACAACACAAGTTGCCAACACCATAAAACAAGCTGCCAACACCACAACACACGCTTCCAACACCGCAACACAAGCGGGCAACACCAAGCAACACAAGCTACCAGCAGCACAACACAAACTGCCAACACCCAACACAAGTTGCCAACACAATAACACAAGCTGCCAACATCACAACACAAGCTTCCAACACCACAACACAAGCTGCCAACACCACAACACAAGCTGCCAACACCACAACACAAGCTGCCAACACCACAACACAACACAAGCTGCCAACACCACACCACAACACAAGCTGCCAACACCACAAAACAACACAAGCTGCCAACACTACACACAAGCTGTGGTTTGTCTAACCAAGTCCTGGCGTGAGGTCAACGACCTAATGGTTGATCGTACACTCTGGACGTGGGGGGTGCCTTTTAAAGAATTGTTTGGTGCTGTACATGTAGTACCACTTGAGGTAATGGTGTATTCTGGGCCAGGGTTATGGAGCATGGTATTGGGGGATTAATCCATATGAATTATTTTGTCTGGTGCAATTATTATTTTTTTTTTCGTGCTGTAAGGGTAGTGCTATGAAGTAATACGTGTCATATCTTTACCAGTGCGTCTCTTTAACCCCAATCCCAGGAACACCAGTCCAAGTCACGGTAAATACTTTTTAATTTAGTTTGTGCTGGTTCAGTATTCTGAGGGGCCCTTCCACTCCATTACCACCCATTTAAATAAAACCCCAACAGAAATTTCCGACCGGTTACAATATATATATATATATATATATATATATACATATATATATATATATATATATATATATATATATATATATATATATATATATATATATATATATATATATATATACTGTATTCAGAGTATAGTAGAGTTATTGATGCACAGTAATCTGGGAAGAGGGTGGAAACAATAAATAAATTATGGCTATTTTACAGTGAAACAATAAATACATTATTGTTGTTACAGTGAAACAATAAATACATTATGGTTGTTACAGTGAAACAATACATACATTATGGTTATGTTACAGTGAACCAATACATACATTATGGTTGTTACAGTGAACCAATAAATACATTATGGTTGTTACAGTGAACCAATACATACATTATGGTTATGTTAGAGTGAAACATTAAATACATTATGGTTGTTACAGTGAACCAATAAAAGAATCACAGTTAGGATCACTTTTCTAGAGGTAAAATATATAAACTGGTAAAGGGAATTTCTATCAGTGTGATAATATATATTCTAATGGTTTTTAATTACAGTAAAGGAGTAAAAAAAATGAAATGTAAGCGTGTCAAAGATTTTAATACCAAGACAAACTATAGGAGTCATTTAAGATATTTTTTAAAGGAAGGAATTGAAGTGATATTTTATAGAGGTCTGGGATTGTTATTAATATAATTTATCATCGCTATCATTGCAATCATAAAGCACTCAGTGCAGAGGGTACGACCTGCTCAGCAGGCAACTCAAAAAATGTTTACCACACACACACACACACTCTTACCATGCATCACGCCATTACTGAATTATTACTGTACTTCATGCGAGCTTAGAATCGCCTCTATCAATCCAAAAGCTGTACAACAAACGCTTCCTCCTTCCTTTTACTCCTCCTTTACTTCCTGCTCATATTTTTGTTCATTCTCCCCATCTCCTCCTCCCCTTGCTTGGCTCAAAGTACGGCAGGTTTTTCCTCCTGTACAGCCAACAAAAAACTGCGTTCTTCGTCTTGCGTTGCTTAATATGCTTAATAAGGAGAGTAGGTAGAGGAAGAGGAAACGGAAGAGAAGTAAAACGAGATCAGGCAGTTGGAGGGGTAGGAGGAGGAAGAAGAGAGAGAAAAAAAAGGACGAAGGAAGGGAGATAAGAGAAACCGAGGAGGAGGAGTTAAAAGGGTAGCCGAGAGAGTACGAGGAGGAGGAAGAAGAGGTGAAGGGAAACGATTAGAGAAAGGAGGAAGAAGAGGTGAAGGAAGACCACTAGAGAAAGGAGGAAGAAGAGGTGAAGGAAGACCACTAGAGAAAGGAGGAAGAAGAGGTGAAGGAAGACCACTAGAGAAAGGAGGAAGAAGAGGTGAAGGAAGACCACTAGAGAAAGGAGGAAGAAGAGGTGAAGGAAGACCACTAGAGGAAGGAGGAAGAAGAGGTGAAGGAAGACGACTGGAGAAAGGAGGAAGAAGAGGTGAAGGAAGACGACTGGAGAAAGGAGGAAGAAGAGGTGAAGGAAGACGACTGGAGAAAGGAGGAAGAAGAGGTGAAGGAAGATGACTAGAGGAAGGAGGAAGAAGAGGTGAAGGAAGACGACTGGAGAAAGGAGGAAGAAGAGGTGAAGGAAGACGACTGGAGAAAGGAGGAAGAAGAGGTGAAGGAAGACGACTGGAGAAAGGAGGAAGAAGAGGTGAAGGAAGACGACTGGAGAAAGGAGGAAGAAGAGGTGAAGGAAGATGACTAGAGGAAGGAGGAAGAAGAGGTGAAGGAAGACGACTGGAGAAAGGAGGAAGAAGAGGTGAAGGAAGACGACTGGAGAAAGGAGGAAGAAGAGGTGAAGGAAGACCACTAGAGGAAGGAAGAGACGGTGGCAGGTACTCCTCGCACACCACCTCGACAAACTTATGGTCGGTATTTCATTCGTGTTGATCAGCTGGTCGGCACCAGGGAAATTTGTGGGAGTGAGCGAGGTATTGCTGATGCTTCTGCTGTGCTGCAGTGTTATGGTCTATTGTCTGCTGTGTTATGGTCTATTGTCTGCTGTGCTGTTACGTTATGGTCTATTGTCTGCTGTGCTACTGTGTTATGGTCTGCTGTGCTGCTGTGTTATGGTCTATTGTCTGCTGTGCTACTGCGTTATGGTTTTTTGTCTGCTGTGCTGCTGTGTTATGGTCTATTTTCTGCTGTGCTGTTACGTTATGGTCTATTGTCTGCTGTGCTTCTGTGTTATGGTCTGTTGTCTGCTGTGCTACTGTGTTATGGTCTGTTGTCTGCTGTGCTGCTGTGTTATGGTCTATTGTCTGCTGTGCTACTGTGTTATGGTCTGTTGTCTGCTGTGCTGCTGTGTTATGGTCTGTTGTCTGCTGTGCTGCTGTGTTATGGTCTATTGTCTGCTGTGCTACTGTGTTATGGTCTGTTGTCTGCTGTGCTTCTGTGTTATGGTCTGTTGTCTGCTGTGCTACTGTGTTATGGTCTGTTGTCTGCTGTGCTTCTGTGTTATGGTCTGTTGTCTGCTGTGCTACTGTGTTATGGTCTGTTGTCTGCTGTGCTGCTGTGTTATGGTTTATTGTCTGCTGTGCTACTGTGTTATGGTCTATTGTCTGCTGTGCTGCTGTGTTATGGTCTATTGTCTGCTGTGCTGCTGTGTTATGGTCTATTGTCTGCTGTGCTGCTGTGTTATGGTCTATTGTCTGCTGTGCTACTGTGTTATGGTCTATTGTCTGCTGTGCTACTGTGTTATGGTCTATTGTCTGCTGTGCTACTGTGTTATGGTCTGTTGTCTGCTGTGCTGCTGTGTTATGGTCTGTTGTCTGCTGTGCTGCTGTGTTATGGTCTATTGTCTGCTGTGCTGCTGTGTTATGGTCTATTGTCTGCTGTGCTACTGTGTTATGGTCTATTGTCTGCTGTGCTGCTGTGTTATGGTCTGTTGTCTGCTGTGCTGCTGTGTTATGGTCTATTGTCTGCTGTGCTGCTGTGTTATGGTCTATTGTCTGCTGTAGAGATGGTGGGGATAGAATGAGGGGAAGGTAGAGGTGGGGAAGTAGAGTAGGGCCAGGTAGAGTTGGGGAGGTAGAGTGGGGTGCAGGAGGTAGAGTGGAGGTGAGGTGAGGTAGAGTGAGGAGCAGGTAGAGTTGGGGAGGTAGAGTAGGGTGCAGGAGGTAGAGTGGAGGTGAGTTGAGGTAGAGTGAGGAACAGGTAGAGTGGGGGAGGTAGAGTGGGGTGCAGGAGGTAGAGTGGAGGTGAGTTGAGGTAGAGTGAGGAGCAGATACAGTGGGGGAGGTAGAGTGGGGTGCAGGTAGAGTAGGGGAAGTAGAGTGGGGAGCAGGTAGAGTAGGGGATATAAAATGGGGAAGGTAGAGTGAGAGGAAGGCAGAGTAAGGATCAGGTAGAATAGGGGAAGATAGACTGAGGAAAGTAGGGAGGGAGAGAATGGGTGAGGTTGAGGGGTGTTAGTTGGGGGTAGGCACAGTTGGGGAAGTAGAGTGGGGGAAGGCAGAGTGGAGAAGGTAGAGTGGGGGATGTAGGGTGAGGGCCATTCAATGGGGGAGGTAGAATGTGGGTAGATAGAATAGGTGTAGGTAGAAATAAAACGTCTCTCTCTCTCTCTCTCTCTCTCTCTCTCTCTCTCTTGCCAGGACACAGAGGCAGAAATAAGTACCTCCTTAACGAGCTTTACGACCCTGTTCTCCCGTCTCACTCAGATCCAAAACTTTCCTCATGGCTCCCCCAGTTCTTCTCAGGCCACGTCAAAGGTCTACCAGTCGTCTCTACAACATCCCAGCCACTCGAAGTTCATCTATTCATTCAACATTCTTAACAATTATCCCAACGAACCTCTCAAAACATCATCAAGACATTCTGCTTCAAGAAACAAAAACAGGAGACGTTCAGCGGGCAGGAAGGGAATCATAACCTGCTTCATGATACTGGATAGCCTTTGGGAAGGGAGATTGGGAGTTTATATGTCTGTGTCAGATTCCACCCAGACGAAATCAGAGCAGATACACGGACTTATACGAACGCCGTAAAAGATTCAGTAATACCGAGTTTTGTGGTGGGAAATCACATACAAATCTCTGATAAGTCAAATCTACCTCAGCCAAGGCACGGATTCTCTAAGACTCGTACGGTTGATGTTTTTTCTTCCCTCAAACTAGATATGTGAGAACGCATCTGAATGGGAGTGGATATTGCACGAAGACTCTACCCTTAATATTTGTGTAAAGGTGATGACGTGGTCATTTATTAAAAAAATATAATTGGGCATTTATTCACGTGGTATACTGCATGTGGGTATTTAACGTGGACATTCATTGATGTTATATATTTAGATTTCTAACGTGGCATTTATTTATAAAATATACATAGGTACCCAACTTGGGCATTTATCCAGACAATATATGTGGGCACTTAAAGTGGGCATTTATTCAGATAATATAAGTGGGCACTTCATGTAGGCGTTTATTCAACATAATTATATCGGTGAGTATCTAACATTGTGGGGAATAAAAGGGTAAGAGCCAGTGGATAGCCACCTACTATCTCTCTCTCTCTTGGCGGTTTTTTTTTCTTCTTCATTTTCTCTTTACGTTCTATATCGTGTAGAGGGCTACGCACGCGCACTCTCTCTCTCTCGTACACGTGGGAGAGAGAGGTTAGGCAAAAATGAAAGAGAGGAACTGCAGTTGAACATTGGATGGAGAGATGTAGGAGGAATGGAGGGTAAGTGAACGTTGGATAGAGGAAGGATGGATGAAAGTGTAAGGAACGGAAAAAGGAAAGGGGATGGGTAGATGAACGTGAGAGAGAGTTACGAAGGGTGCCAAGGTGAATGTGGTAGGAAGGGAGGAAGAGAGAAGCCGAGGATGAGAGAAATGGAAGGAGGAGTGGTGAAGAGAGAAAAGAGGAAGGGATGGAGGGAGGTAGGGAGGGATGGGGGTAGGTAGGGAGGGAGGTTAGGGAGGGATGGAGGTAGGTAGGGAGAGTAGGGAGGGAAGGAGGTTATATGAAAATGGGAGTGAAGGAGGGGTGGGTGAAGCGAAGAAGAGAAGGAAGGAAGGGTGGATGAAAGAAAGAAGATATGAAGGGAAGGGGGGTAGTTGGAGGGAGGGAGGGAGGGAGGGAGGGAGGAAGGGAGGGAGGGAGTACAACGCAGGGCTGGGATGATGCTCGTCAAGCACACCTGGTCGATAGTGAGGACGAGGCAGGATAAGGAGGCTGTCTGGGATGTCTCCTGAGCAGGTGTTGGGCAGGTTCATGAGAGGTGTTGGGCAGGTTCATGAGAGGTGTTGGGCAGGTTCATGAGAGGTGTTGGGCAGGTTCATGAGAGGTGTTGGGCAGGTTCATGAGAGGTGTTGGGCAGGTTCATGAGAGGTGTTGGGCAGGTGGCTCATGAGAGGTGTTGGGCAGGTTCATGAGAGGTGTTGGGCAGTTATGTGACATTAAGAAGAAATTGGGCAGGTGTAGATAGTAATGAGCATGTATTGGGCAGGTGTTCAACAGTTGTAGTAACTTTTAAGTAGGTGATGAAAGGTGTTAGGTATTCTTGCATAGTAGTTGAGCGAAGTGTTGAATAGATGTTGGGCACGTGTTGGTTTAATGTTGGGTAGGTGTTAGGCATGTTTAGGGCAAGTTTTGAGCAGGTGTTGGTTAGGTAACTGTTGCATAAATATTGGATAGATGTAGGCCACGTGTTGGATTAACGTTGAGAAAGTGTTGAGTAAATTTTAGTCAGGTGTTAGATATAGGGCAACTGTTGGTGTCAAATAGGTGTTGAGCGAATTAAGTATAATCTCTCTCTTTCTCTCTCTCTCTCTTTCTCTCTCTCTCTCTCTCACACACACATATAAATATAATGGAAGCCCCTCGAAATCGAGGATGGCCGGCCCGAGGGCCACCTAGGTGTGAATTTGTTTAAGGTGTAGAAGGTGTCGCCAACACAACAACCACACCCTAAGTTAACGAGCTGCATGACCCAGTGTCAAGGAATAGTCCGAGAAGACCGGACAACTCACCAACTGCACTGGCTAACCATTACCAAGGAATACGATCCATAAATCCCAATTACTGCTGGGTAGACAGGGGCAAACGGCTTAAAGAAACTTGCCCACCTTTTCACCCTGCCACACACACACACTACTACTACTACTACTACTACTACTACTACTACTACGACTACTACTACTGCTACTACTTTGCTGTCACTCGGAATCGAGTATGACGATCATCCAGCTATGATACAGTGGTATGAGTTGTCACCTAGATTAGTGAGTATTGAGGTGACTAAAGAGACCGATACGGGAACCACAGCATCGTTCACATTCGTTGCACATGTGGAGGGCTCCTTCTACTGCGGGAGGGGCAGGGGCAGCGTCTTTCCGGCGTTGGCGCTTGTCTGCCTCGGTTTGCAATCGGGCTAACTCGAGAGCACTGACACCTTCTCGTGGGGTGCTCCTCCAAGCGTTACGATGTGGAGTAATAGACTCCCAGGTGAGGGGGTCGATTTGGCACTTTTTCAGGTTTGTCTTAAGACTATCCTTATACCTTTTCAATTGCCCGCCGGCGTTACGTTTACTATTCGTTAGGTGAATGTAAAGTAGCAGCTTTGGCAGTCTACTGTTGTCCATACGGGTAACATAGCCAGTCCAACGTAGTTGTTCATGGATAATGGTAGTCTCGATGCTCCTACAGTTGGTGTCAGCAAGAAGACTGGCATTTGTTCTCTTGCCTTCCCAGCGAACTCGGAGGATGGAACGTAGACTACCTTGGTGAAAGTTTAAAGTGCCTTGAAGTGCCTCCTGCATGTTACCCTTATCTCACTGCCATATAGCAGGGTGGGGAGGACCACTGCTCGATATACGTGCAGCTTTTTAAATAACTTCAGCTCCCTACAGCTGAAGACACGATTTCGGAGTCTGCTAAAGGATTGAGATGCACATTTGCTCCGATGCTGAATCTCTTCATCGATGTCTGCGGTGGTGGACAGGTGGGAGCCGAGATACCGAAAGTGAGCAGCATTAGAAAGGGTAGTACCGTTAAGCTGGGTGGGTGGTGGAGGTGTGTCCGAAACAGGGGCAGGTTGAAAGAGCATCTGAGTCTTATGTGCATTCACCTTAAGACCGAAGTGTGCATACGCGTCTGCGTAGGTGTTCAGGACCTGTAGGTCGTGTTCAGTGTTAGCAACAAGGGTGAGGTCGTCTGCATACTGAAGTTCAGTATTGGAAGCTGCCGACACTTTTGTTCTTGCCTGGAGTCGTCTTATGTTGAAAAGATCCCCCTTCACCCGGTACTCGATGTTCACCCTGCCGGCTAAATTGGCACTGGCACGAGTAAGGAAGGCAGCCAAGAAGATGAAAAAGAGAGTTGGTGCTAGTATACACCCTTATTTAACCCCTGTTTGGATGGGGAAGAACTCTCACTGGGTGCCGTTGTGCAGGACACTGCCGTTCATGCCATCGTGGAATTGCCTCACAATTGCAATGAATTTTGATGGGCAGCCAAAAGGGCTGAGAGTCCACCAGAGAGCTTCCCTGTTGACCGAGTCGAAGGCCTTGGTTAGGTCGATGAAAGCCATGTACAGTTCACAATGCTGTTCTCTGTACTTTTCCTGTATCTGGCGGGCAACAAAGATCATGTCAGTGGTGCCACGTGATGGTCTAAAACCACATTGAGATTCTGGGAGGAAGTTTTCCGCCTCAGGAAGAAGTCTGTTCAGGAGGACTCGGCGATACTCTTGCCAGCTACGGAGAGCAATGAGATCCCATGGTAGTTGCCACAGTCTGACCGGTCTCCCTTGTTCTTATACGAGTAAATATTGACAATTGAGGCGTCTTTAAGAGATTAGGGGATTTCCTCCTTTTCCCATATATTCTCCAGGAGAGATTGGAGACGGCTGGTAAGCAGAGGTCCTCCTGCTTTATACACCTCGGCTGAGATTCCATCAGGCCCTGAGACTTTGTTATTTTTCATCTGTTTGATGGTAGTAGCTACCTCATCCATGGATGAAGGATAGCTGAGGTGGGTCACCTCTGGATGCTGAGAGACCTGCTGGGTAGTCAGGACAATCACATAGGTGTTTCGATTGAGCAATGAATGGTAGGGCTCTTTTCAGCACTGAAGGAGGCCTTCATCGTCTTTAATTATGAGGTTACCATCAGATGAGTGGAGAAGGGCTGCGCCACTAGTGACTGGCCCATAACATGTTTTAGTAAAAATTAAAAATTCGCTCATCTTGTGCTGATCTGTAAGTTTTTTGTGCTTCACATGCTTTAATTTTAAGCCAGTCGTTCTTTAGATTGCGAAGTTCCCGCTGGGCTGCCCCTTTCTTCCTGCGGAAGGTATCAGCTTTGGTCCGAGACTGAGGGTTGTTCTGCCAGTCAGTAAAAGCAGCACGTTTATCATTGATGAGTACTTTGATTGCCGGGTCATTTTCATCAAACCAGTCCTGGTGTATTCTTTTGATCTGGCCGAGGGTCTCTGCAGGTTTTTGTCATAACAGTATTAAGTGTATCCCATTCGGCACTGGGATTCATGTTGTTTGCTGTTGGGTTGCTTATAAGCCCATGTTCGAGCTGCTCTCTGAAAGCATGTGCTACCGCTGGAACCTCCAGACGCTTACTATTAAAACCTCTTCTGGAGGCTTGCTGCCTTCGCCGTTTTGGGGCGACGTTAAGTGAGAGCTTGGATCTGACAAGTCGATGATCAATGTCACAGTGGTCTGAGCCACGCTTGGCACGGGTGATGAGGACATCTCGAAGATTTCTTTCTCTGACAATGTTGTAGTTAATGAGATGACAGTGTTTGGATCGTGGGTGTTGCCACGAACCCTTGAACTTGTCGGCCTGCCTAAACAAGGTCTTGGTGATAGTAAGGCTGTGTGCAGCACACTTACTGAGGATGAGTAGGCTGTAGGGATTACACTTGTCTAGTCCCTTTTTCCCTATTGTTCCCTGCCAATTGTTAGCATCTCTGCCATTGAAGTCGCCAAGGAGCACAACCTTGTCTTCTCTGGGGATAGAGGTTAGCACTCTATCGAGGTCGGCTTAAAAGGCCTACTTGGTATCTTCCTCTGCATCCAGTGTTGGGGCATATACACTGATGAATAAGGCATGACGTGAATGATTCGGTGGGACTTGGAGCGTCATGAGGCGCTCGTTGACCCCAACAGGCATTTCCGTTATTTTGTGTAGGATGTGGAGGCGGATGGCAAAGCCAACTCCATAAATGTGGTTTCTCTCTCCAGCAGAAGAAGGTATAGCCAGACCCCCGTTCTATGAGTCGACACTCGTCTGGGAGCCGGGACTCACTAATGGCTGCTATGTCGATGTTATACCTAAACAGCTTTTGCCACAAGGGCAGCTCTTCTTTAAGGACGCTCATTTGTGCCAGTATCGAGAAGGGTGTTGACAATAACCTGCTTCACCATAGTTATATTAAAACTATGGTGAAGCAGGTTATTTTCTGTAAATAACTACGGTGAAGCAGGTTATTGTCTGTAAATAACTACGGTGAAGCAGGTTATTGTCTGTAAATAACTACGGTGAAGCAGGTTATTGTCTGTAAATAACTACGGTGAAGCAGGTTATTGTCTGTAAATAACTATGGTGAAGCAGGTTATTGTCTGTAAATAACTATGGTGAAGCAGGTTATTGTATGTATATAACTATGGTAAAGCAAGTTATTGTCTGTATATAACTACGGTGAAGCAGGTTATTGTCTGTATATAACTACGGTGAAGCAAGTTATTGTCTGTATATAACTACGGTGAAGCAGGTTATTGTCTGTATATAACTACGGTGAAGCAAGTTATTGTCTGTATATAACTACGGTGAAGCAGGTTATTGTCTGTATATAACTACGGTGAAGCAGGTTATTGTCTGTATATAACTACGGTGAAGCAAGTTATTGTCTGTATATAACTACGGTGAAGCAGGTTATTGTCTGTATATAACTACGGTGAAGCAAGTTATTGTCTGTATATAACTATGGTGAAGCAGGTAATTGTCTGTATATAACTACGGTGAAGCAGGTAATTGTCTGTATATAACTACGGTGAAGCAGGTAATTGTCTGTATATAACTACGGTGAAGCAGGTAATTGTCTGTATATAACTATGGTGAAGCAGGTTATTGTCTGTATATAACTATGGTGAAGCAGGTAATTGTCTGTATATAACTACGGTGAAGCAGGTAATTGTCTGTATATAACTACGGTAAAGCAAGTTATTGTCTGTATATAACTATGGTAAAGCAAGTTATTGTCTGTATATAACTATGGTGAAGCAAGTTATTGTCTGTATATAACTACGGTGAAGCAAGTTATTGTCTGTATATAACTACGGTGAAGCAGGTTATTGTCTGTAAATAACTACGGTGAAGCAGGTTATTGTCTGTATATAACTATGGTGAAGCAGGTTATTGTCTGTATATAACTACGGTGAAGCAAGTTATTGTCTGTATATAACTACGGTGAAGCAGGTTACTGTCTGTATATAACTACGGTGAAGCAGGTTATTGTCTGTATATAACTACGGTGAAGCAGGTTATTGTCTGTATATAACTACGGTGAAGCAGGTTTTTGTTGGGATATAATTATGGTGAAGCAGTTTATAATAACCTGGTACTACAAGCTTGATCTAGGAAACTGGACAGGTCTTAATTACAGGTTTATGAGGGAGTAAAATAAACCTGGAGAAAGAAAGGTTTTGTGACGTGAAGTTTTATAACATCCTTGACTTTGCTCTCTGTTTGTGACTTAAGAAAATATGGGAAAATGAAGGCTTTGACACAAGAATATGTTTTTAACACTCACTCACTAACACTATAGAATTCGGTAATATAAATAATTCTAGACATTATATTCGGTGGCTAACAGTGTTCTCAACAGCTGTTGGTCTCATGAATAATATAATATAATGAACAAAGCGTATTTACAGAAAATATGTATGAAAACGACGCAACATTTAATTTGATTCTCCGTGCAGGATGTTATACATTTTACACTGTACTGTATATCGCATTAACGCCAATATGTAACTCGTGGCGTTGATGACATAACATTATCAGATATGTTTTTACTTATTTTATTTGTTTAACCTTTTATGTGTCATCTCCATCACAACCAAATTTCAAAAAAGACGAGAAATATAAGGAACAGTATATAAATTAAATGATATGTACTTCAATAGTAGTCAACATTCTAAGCTCGCGCTGGCTTTATTATAACACATACTAAAAATATACTCGCAGTGAAATATAAATACATCTACAGGTACAAAAAATACCTAATATTCAAGGTAGAGAAACAGATATTCACAGGTACAAGAAGCAATATAACCTAATATATCGTGATAAAGGTGTCAAGGTATAAGAGGCGTTATAACATACAGTAGTATTCAGGATAAAGGTATAAAAATAATATGGTGAGGACAGGAGAGGCAGGAACACCTAATATTTGAGATAATCAGAGATGCAGGCCAGTAGGTGGGAGAAAGTCCAGTCCTGCAGTAGTTCATCTCCTGTCCTCCTGTGGAATACCTGACGACGGCCACTCTCACACCGCCAGAAATCTATTCCCTCCCCTCAGAGACCGTCTGGACTCTTTCTCTCCCTCTTGGATTATTCTCTTCTAAGGAGAGTTTTAGCTAATAAATCTCTTCTTTACCTCTTCGGGTTGATTCTCTTTCACTTGGGTAATTATCTCCCGTTAGAAATGTTGTGATCCTCTCTCTCTCGCAAGCCCCAAGCTAACTCGATTTTCTCAGATTATTATCCAACCCAACAGAAATCGTCTTCACTCTCTCTCTTTCTTACTCACACTTTCTCGGGTGATTTCCTCCCCACAAAGACGGATATATATAAATATATATATATATATATATATATATATATATATATATATATATATATATATATATATATATATATATATATATATATATATATTTCTTTTTTTTTAGCTCCGCAGACTTATTCATTGTTATATCTGTAGTCGGGTATTTACCAATATGTTTGTTTTAATATAGAAAATGAAACGTAGGCGGAAGAGCGAGGTATAAAGCAAGTCATAATGATATTTTTCCATATGAAGCGGTCTGACCCTCTCATCCAGTTAGGAGTCTTGAGGGGTAAGACAGGAGAGTCAGTCATTTATGACCACACAAGACAGGTGTCAGCGACCTAATCTTACTATATTACATGCTGATATTGTCCGGTCTGGTTAGGTTAATTTAGTTCAAGTTAGCTTAGGTTAGGTCAGGTTAGTTTAGTTCAGGTTTGATTAGGTTAGTCCGCGTCAGGGCAAGTTAGTTTAGATAAGGATAATTTAGTCCAGGTAAATTCAGGTTAGGTCAGTATGGTTGAAATCAGTTTTGATAAGGTTAGGTTAGGTTAGGTTAGATGAGTGGGGCCGCCAGATTGTGAGCTGGTAAGGTAAGGTTAAGTTAAGTTAGGTCAGATGAATGTGGCCCTCGGCATGTGAACTGGTTATGTAAGGTTAGGTTAAGTTAGTTTTGGTTAGGTCAGTTCAGATGAGTGGGGCTCCCGGCGTTTGAGGTGCTTAGGGTGTCTTCTGGTTGTTCCCGATTGTCTGTGTGCTGGACAAACACGTCTCTGTTTGGCCCGCGTCGAGCGACCTGCCACTCAGAAATTGATATTGATTGGTTAAACTAGCGAATCCCTCCGTCGACAGCCGTTTCATCCAAGTGAGAGGGATCGATGAGTGCTAATCGTTTGTGATTCATTTACCCCAGCTAAGCTTCCCGATGTGTTAGCTTGGTGGTGCTGAGTATTGTTGGCCTTTATGTTCATTGCATTAATGCAGAAACAGGATTACATGTATAGATACTATTGCATGTATAGAGATGTGCATAGATGCAATTACATGTACATATAGAAGGACGTGTACAGATACATTAATTATATGTACATATAGAAGGACGTGTACAGATGCATTAATTATATGTACATATAGAAGGACGTGTACAGGTACATTAATTATATGTACATATACAAGGACGTGTACAGGTACATTAATTACATGTACATATACAAGGACGTGTACAGATACATTAATTATATGTACATATACAAGGACGTGTACAGATACAGTTATATGTACATATACAAGGACGTGCACTCAGATTTATTATATGTACATACACAGGTGCGTGCACAGATACAATGATTATATGTATAAATAAAGGATGTGTACAGATACAATAATTATATGTACTAGGGTACATATACAAGGACGTGTATATATAAACAATTATATGTACGGATATAAGGACGTGTACAGACACAAGGACGTGTGCAGACACAATGACGTGTACATATTAATGTTCGGGTATTTAAAAATACAGATAATAGCTCGAGAACTTATAGATTAATGTTTTTGAGTGATGCAATGTAACATAAAAAATATTTTCGAATCAATTAATAAAAAATTCTTTGAGTTTAAACATTTTGTACCTCAGCGGACGGAATACAATTTATGTAAGCTAACATGACTTAAATTAAACGAATGAAGTGGAAATTAATCTACCACAAGGCAGTAAAATTTATTTCATTAAAGGTTTATTCTAATAAGTTCATCGTTTGACAAACTGTTCCACTACCAGGTGTAGCAGTGTATCCGCCTCCACTACCAGGTGTAGCAGTGTTTCCGCCTCCACTACCAGGTGTAGCAGTGTATCCGCCTCCACTACCAGGTGTAGCAGTGTTTCCGCCTCCACTACCAGGTGTAGCAGTGTTTCCGCCTCCACTACCAGGTGTAGCAGTGTTTCCGCCTCCACTACCAGGTGTAGCAGTGTATCCGCCTCCACTACCAGGTGTAGCAGTGTATCCGCCTCCACTACCAGGTGTAGCAGTGTTTCCGCCTCCACTACCAGGTGTAGCAGTGTATCCGCCTCCACTACTAGGTGTAGCAGTGTATCCGCCTCCACTACCAGGTGTAGCAGTGTTTCCGCCTCCACTACCAGGTGTAGCAGTGTTTCCGCCTCCACTACCAGGTGTAGCAGTGTTTCCGCCTCCACTACCAGGTGTAGCAGTGTATCCGCCTCCACTACCAGGTGTAGCAGTGTTTCCGCCTCCACTACCAGGTGTAGCAGTGTATCCGCCTCCACTACCAGGTGTAGCAGTGTTTCCGCCTCCACTACCAGGTGTAGCAGTGTTTCCGCCTCCACTACCAGGTGTAGCAGTGTTTCCGCCTCCACTACCAGGTGTAGCAGTGTATCCGCCTCCACTACCAGGTGTAGCAGTGTTTCCGCTTCCACTACCAGGTGTAGCAGTGTATCCGCCTCCACTACCAGGTGTAGCAGTGTTTCCGCCTCCACTACCAGGTGTAGCAGTGTTTCCGCCTCCACTACCAGGTGTAGCAGTGTATCCGCCTCCACTACCAGGTGTAGCAGTGTATCCGCCTCCACTACCAGGTGTAGCAGTGTTTCCGCCTCCACTACCAGGTGTAGCAGTGTATCCGCCTCCACTACTAGGTGTAGCAGTGTATCCGCCTCCACTACCAGGTGTAGCAGTGTTTCCGCCTCCACTACCAGGTGTAGCAGTGTTTCCGCCTCCACTACCAGGTGTGTAGCAGTGTTTCCGCCTCCACTACCAGGTGTAGCAGTGTATCCGCCTCCACTACCAGGTGTAGCAGTGTTTCCGCCTCCACTACCAGGTGTAGCAGTGTATCCGCCTCCACTACCAGGTGTAGCAGTGTTTCCGCCTCCACTACCAGGTGTAGCAGTGTTTCCGCCTCCACTACCAGGTGTAGCAGTGTTTCCGCCTCCACTACCAGGTGTAGCAGTGTATCCGCCTCCACTACCAGGTGTAGCAGTGTTTCCGCTTCCACTACCAGGTGTAGCAGTGTATCCGCCTCCACTACCAGGTGTAGCAGTGTTTCCGCCTCCACTACCAGGTGTAGCAGTGTTTCCGCCTCCACTACCAGGTGTAGCAGTGTATCCGCCTCCACTACCAGGTGTAGCAGTGTATCCGCCTCCACTACCAGGTGTAGCAGTGTTTCCGCCTCCACTACCAGGTGTAGCAGTGCTTCCGCCTCCACTACCAGGTGGAGTAATATTACCGCCTCCACTAGAAGGTATGGTAGTATCCCCGGCCAGAAGAACAGATGGTGGAGGCGTCCCAGCGGGGGTCGGAGGCGTCACCACTAACGCAGTATATGAAAAATGTCAAAAGGTAACACGTTTCCTCGCGGCCCTGGTGGACAGGTTTCTTCTGGTGGCAATATGGAAGCGTCAGGATGAACGATGACCACGAGAACCAAGGGAGGTGTGTGAGGGGGAGGTAGGGGGGTAGTGAGTTAACTGAGGGCGTGCCACAGGAAGGGAAGATAGGAGAGAGTTGTGGACCGGTGGTGAGGGAGTCTGTGGGTGGTGGTGGCAGGGCTAGCACGTGAACTAAAAGTGTGCCAGATGACAAGAGTGAAGGTGAGGTTCTGGATGAGGTGGCAGTATAAAAAGGAAAGATGTTGGATGGAAGGAGAGAGTGGAAAGGGAGGGGTGTTGGCTGAGGAATAAGGGAGGAAATGAGGTCGTACTGGCTGGGGAGGGAGAGAGGAAAGGAGGGATATCAGATGAGGAGGAAGGCAGGAAATTAAGAGGGTATCGGCGAGGAAAGAAGAATATAAAAGAAAGGGAGGGATGCTGACCGGGAAGGGAGAAATAATGGGAAAGGAGGGAGGAAATGGGGTGGTATTGGCTTGGGAGGAAAGGTATGGGGGAGAGAGATAGAGGGAATAAAAATTGGTAAAGACATATATCACAGGGCCCCTCAGGACCGCAAGCCTAAGAACAAAGTCGAAGATGCTGAGGAATGGCAGTCTCTCTGGGGCAGGACTCCGATCACTTGGAAGATTGATCATACCGCTGACTTCAGTCCTCCCACCATTAAGACTTTGCCAGCACGAGCAATCAGCAGAGCCTGGCGTTCCAGTAGGAATTCCCAGAAGTAAAGTGATCACTTCAAATTCTATGGTCATGTTTATTTTGTTCAGGGGTCTATCTTATCTCGGAGACCTTACCCAAGAGACTTTACCCACGAGACCTGACCCACAAGACTTTACCCACGAGACCTGACCCACAAGACTTTACCCACGAGACCTGACCCACAAGACTTTACCCACGAGACCTTACCCACGAAACTTTACCCAAGAAACATTACCCACAAGACTTTACCCACGAGACCTTACCCACGAAACTTTACCCAAGAAACATTACCCACAAGACTTTACCCACGAGACCTTACCCACGAAACTTTACCCACGAGACCTTACCCACGAGACCTTACCCACGAGACTTTACCCAAGAGACTACATAAGAACATAAGAAAATAAGGATTCTGCAATAGGCCGGTTGGCATCACCAAAATTTGATCAAGTCCCAGGTTGCTGATCTGACTTTCTGCTTCATTTACACATAAATGCAGGGTCTCGATTTTTTCTCCTACTTTGACAATATAACATACATTATGTATATCGTTTCTCACTCTTGATTTATTTGTTTTGCTTTTGTATTTATGGTTATTATATTTTTCTAATATTTATTTTATATTTTTACTAGCAGAAAGGCGCGCCCTCTGTGCGGCTCTTTCACTAGAACTACCTACCTACCTTGTTAGAATGGAAAGCCTAGAAAAGTTAGAGATCAAAGAAAAGTAAGCTGTAATGAGAGAGAGCATAAGGATAAAATTAGCTGTAATACATGGGTTGGGATACGACTTTTCAACCTCTGTGTTGGGTATCGGATGGAGGTTAGATGCAGAGAAAAGTAAGCCATAATGAAGGAGAACCTAAGGGTCAAAATTGCTGTAAATCATAGGAGGGAATACGACTTTTCTATGTGTGTTTGTCCGGGCTGACCATTAGTCTCTCTCTCTTTCTCTCGTTTTCTCTGGCGGGTCGGGTCGGGTCGGGTGTGTCGGATCCGCTTGGTTGGAATTTTTTTTTGAGATCCCCACATGACACTTGCTAACCATGCCAAGTTTGGTCCAGATCGGTAAAGTAATTTCCGAGATTCTAGTGGGGACACACAGACAAACAGACAGACTTCTTTGTTCTATAATCTATATATATATATATATAGATTATTTTGTTATTAATTTTTATTAATTATTATAATAATAATAGTTATTATTATTATTATTATTATTATTGTTATTATTATTATTATATTTTCGCCCCCCACCTGTGGGCTAATTCCCTTTAAAAAAAATATACTTGAAGCGTCATTGTGAGAATTAAAATTAATTTGTATCTAACTTCCACTGTATGTTAAGACTACCCCAACACCATGAAGTTATCGTATTCTTTAATTGTAAAACACTCTTATATCATGTACACCTCACGTCAAAGATCTTCAAACCAAACCTATATAATTAGTGAGAATGAGGCCGCCACTTTTTAACATCTAAACAAGAAAACTTACAGAATTCCGAGCCCTTTTAGCGAGACGTAGCATCGGATATCATTTGTGAAAAGACAAAATTCACTTCCTTAATGGTGGCAAATTACAGAGAGAACACAATTAAAGTCTTTATTACGGCCACTTTTGAGGCTGTCCGTTTTAGTGAAAAGCTGGCTGGTGGGTGTTATTGGTGTGCTGCTTCTGGCCTTAATCAACTGGAATGGGTTCTCAAACAACACGAGTCTTTGGCTGTCAAACCCCAATAGTATGAGTCAAGGCAGCGCTTCAATAATCCTTTTTAGCAAAATTTTTCTTTATCTGACTGTTTGTCGACCTGTTTGTGTTTCTATCTAATAGTGTCTACCTATTTTCTGTATATATATATATATATATATATATATATATATATATATATATATATATATATATATATATATATATATATATATATATATATGCAAGTAAATCACTGTAGGTGCGCGTGATCTAGGTATATGCTGAAAACCACAAGGAAAGAAGAAAACACGAAGTTCCCAAGCGCTTTCGTATAATTCACATCTTCAGGGGTGAGTACAGACTAGAGAGAGAAATACAAATCAAGGTGTATATATACAGAGGAGGGTGAGACCAGGTCCACAATGGTCAGGTATTAGGTAATGACCCTACTTTTCTTTAAATAGCACATTTAAAGCTATTTAAAGATTAGTAGGGTCATTACCTAATACCTGATTAGGAGGTCTATATATTACTCCTGTGATTAATTTTTCCCTGGTATCGGTTATTTCTATCCAAATTGTTTCTGTATTCAGTTCAGTTTGTATTTCCTTATTTATTCACACTTCAGATTATCCCTGACATACTATAGATTGCTACTCCGCCTCCTTTCCTAATCTGCCTATCAGTATGGAAAAATTTGTAACTTGCAATTTGGTATTCGACAGGTAACTGAGGAACATAAGAACATAAAAAAATAAGGAGTCTGCAATAGGCCAGTTGGCCTGTGCATGGCAGCTCCTGTCGAGAGTTACTACCACTCTCTATCATCCATGAATCTATCTAGCCTCCTTTTAAAACTTTCCAGCGTTCCAGCACTTACTATAAAGTTGCTAAGCTTGTTCCACTCGTCCACCACCCTATTTGTGAACCAGTTCCTTCCTATCTCCCTCCTAAACCTAAACTTATCCAACTTAAATCCGTTGCTACGAGGCCTATCCTGCTCGGATATTATAAGAACTTTATTTATATCCCCTTTATTGTTTCCTTTCACCCACTTAAATACTTCTATCATATCTCCCCGCACTCTTCGTCTTTCTTGGGAATGCAAGTTTAGTTTCTTTAACCTATCTTGATATGGAAGGTTTCTAAGTCCAGGAATCATTTTCGTCATTCTTCGCTGCACCGACTCCAGTGAATTGATATCCATTCTATAATAAGGGCACCAGAACTGAACCGCATAATCGAAATGCGGCCTGACTAGCGCAAGATATAGTTGCAATAAGACCTCTGCACTCTTATTACTTACACTTCTAGATATAAAACATTATGCTCTGTTTGCCTTATTTCGAACATTAACGCACTGTTTTCTAGGCGGTAGGTCCGGGCTTACAAGTACCCCGAAGTCTCTTTCACAAGTCAACTTCTCTAGTTTGATATTGTTAAGGCTGTATATATACTGACAGTATTTGTTCTTCCAATATTAATTACGCTGCACTTGCTGGTGTTGAATTTCATTTGCCATTTTTCTGACCACCCCTGCAGTTTATTTAAATCCTCCTGTAGTGCATTTGCATCCAACCCTGAATTAATCTACCGCCCTATTTTGGTGTCCTCCGCAAACTTGCTTATGTCACTGCTGATCCCAGTATCTAGATCGTTTATGGAGATTATGAACAAGAGTGAGCCCAGTACTGACCCCTGGGGAACCTCACTGGTTACACAGCCCCACTCAGATTTAACGCCATCTACACTGACCCTCTGCGTTCTATCGGTGAGCCATGATTTTATCCAATTTAAAACTTTCCCCTCGATACCATGAGCCTTAATTTTTCTCAGAAGCCTCTGATGCGGTACTCTGTCAAATGCTTTGCTAAAGTCTTAGTAAATAACATCGTAATTTTCGTCATTATCTACTACCTCGAAGACTTTCCTAAAAAAACATCAGCAGATTTGTTAGACAAGATTTTCCCTTTGTAAACCCATGTTGAGAGTCGTAGATTAATTTGCTTTTCTGTAAATGCGATCAGATGCTATTTGCTAAAATTGATTCAAGAAATTTTCCCACTACTGACGTCAAACTGATCGGCCGGTAATTTGACGCTGATGCTCTGTCTCACTTTTTGAATATGGATACTACATTTGCCTGTTTCCACAAGTCTGGCACAACTCCCGTGTCTAATGATTTTGTAAATAAATTTACGAGGGAAAATTTCGTCCAGTGGGGATTTTGTCTTCCTTAATTTATTTATACTCTTAAGAACATCCTCTTTTCTGATAGTGATATTCTTTAATTTATCTTCTTCCTTTCCCCTAAATATCAGTTCCAACTCTGGAATTTCCTCGCGAATTTCTTCTGTGAAAACTGATAAAAAGTAGCTGTTCAATGTTTTGCTTTTTCTGCACTGCCATTGATCACTTCCCCCCTCCCTGACTTTAAAGGCCCAACTTTGTCCTTGACCTTTGTTCTATATATCTGGAAAAATGCCTTGGGATTCTCCTTGGATTCCCTTTCTATTCTGATTTTATAGTCTCTCTTTGCTTTCCTTACATTTTTCTTAACATTCCTAGATAGTTCATTATACCTATTTCTGAGCTGCTCCTCCCCTCCCTTTAATTTCTTATAAATTTCTTTCTTTATTCCTATGTCATGTTTAAGTTTTCTGGTCATCCACCTTGGCTCATTCTTATTTGACCTAATTTTTCTGTATGGTATATTTTGTTCTTGTGCTTTATGTAGTATACTAATGAATATATTATAGTCATGCTCAATTGTTGTATCACCTGTGACCTCACCCTTTCCTACTGGGGACTGACCTAACTGTTCCCAGGTGACCTCACCTAGGTACCTTCTTAACCCCTGATAATCCGCCAACCGAAAGTTTGGGACTCTGACCATATTGTCATTGTTTTTCGTTTCCCAATTTAGGGTGAACCTGATTTCTCTGTGATCACAGTTACCTAGTTCTTCCCCTACTGTGATATCTCTGATAATATTTTCTTTATTTGTTAATACTAGGTCTAATATATTGTCACCTCTAGTAGGTTCTGTAATTAGTTGTTTAAAAAATTGTCCTGTACTGCGTCTAGGAAGTCTTCAGATTCATAGTCACCTCCAATGTTGTCCCAGTCAATATTTCTGAAGTTGAAATCCCCCATAATGGACAGGTTGTTATATTTTGCAGCCCTACTCATTTCCTGCCATATGGGCTGATCTGCTTCTTTCCCAAGTGTTGGGGGCCTGTAAATCAGTCTAAGCTTAGCCATGTTTCATTGAATTCTATTATATCGATTTTTTCGGTACATACCAATGCCCTGATTTCATCCATTTTGTTTCTCATATTCTACTGTTTGCATAGTAGACATTTAGGTTAGTCGTGATCTGAGTAAGCTGTTTGGCGCGTTTAGGTTTTAACTCCCTGCCTAATTTAGTTTTGTCATAATTCCAAGCACTATGTCTTTGTAACCTTAGACTTTGTTTATCCGCTCCGACTGCAGTCTCCTCCGTACTAATATGTCCCCCAAGCAGTTTAAGGACTTCGATATCTTTTGAACTGCCCTCTCGAGAGAGCCAGCCAAGGTTGCCACCCCAGCCCTAGACAAATGTACCCCATCCCTAGCATAAAGGTCCCTTCTGCCGTAAAAGTTGTCCCAGTAGTCTACGAATGGGACTGATATTGACTTGCAATATCTGTCAAGGCGGCCGTTGACACCAACTGTCTTTGACAACGATTCATTACCAACTCTCCTTCTAGGCAGGACACCACATATGATAGGGATCCCTCCCTTAGACCTAACACGTTCTATAGCTGTCTTGAACTTATCAAGAAGCTCCTCACTTCTACACCGGCCAAAATCATTGCCTACTGCACTGAGGCAGATAATGGGTTTGTTCCCATTACCAGACAAGATATTGTCCATCCTGTCAACTACATCCCCCACCCCATCTCCTGTCAAACACACCCTATTCCTATTTTTATGTTTACCACAAAAAGCTCGATCCAGGTAACGTACCTGGGAATTGCCAACAATTATGATTTTTGTACCTTCCTTGTCAGCTTTGTCCCTGACTATGCTAACGTCCAATTCGTCTATCAAAGGATTAAAAGAGTTTTTACACTTAGCTGTTGTTGTCGTATCCTTGGGGGTCTTTTCTCACCACCAGTTTGGTGGTCCCTCTTCTCACAACCTTCCATTCGCCTGAGTTTTTGTCAGACACGGGCTTTCCTTGTCTCGTGTCTTCTTCCTTCATCCTCGCTATGATTTTCTATAATTTCAAGGTTTCTTCCTTTACCTTCTCTAACTAGGCCAGAATTTCGGCCCTCAGACGGGCACAGCCCTGTTCACAAGTAGCACTATCCATTACTATCCATTACTTACACCAACATTCCTGTTGTTGATATTAATTTTGTCTTCGCTTTATTTTCAGTCTTGTCTCTAATATTTTTCATGGATAAGTTATCGACTTTTCTTGACACCTTATCTGCCTCTTTTAAAATTATTTTTCACCGTTATGTTATTCTATATTTGTCTTATTTCCTTTCAATAACATTGAGTTAAAAAGATACTGTTATCTGCTACTCTGCCTTCACACACAGTTCATTTCAGAATTATATCATCAATAAGTTGCCTGCACATTAGACTTGCGTTTACCTTTGATAAATCATAACCTGTTAAAGACGTCATCTTTCTCCACTTCTGGTCTGACTTGTGATGGGTGACCTGCTGGCCACAGGTAACAAATCACCGTCCCTAGAAGTGCCGCTCCGTTAGTATCCATGATTGCTTCAAAACTTCAGTTGACTCAGGGTCACCGTTGAAAAGGCAGTGGACCAGCAATCAAAACTTCTGTATATGCACACATACGCGATAGTTCATGATATTTTACATTTTACCTATTAATCTTTTTTGTATTTGAGGTTCATGTTTCCGCTTTATAAAAATAACGTTGGAGTTCTTTTCCACCTCATAATCCTACGCATCGGGAATTACGCCACACGAACCTTCAGCCTCCTTCTGCCTGTGGTGAGGTTCTTGTGTGGTACAAGTAGAAGATTTATTTTGACTCGGTACGTTTCCAGTGAGTTAGACTCCGAGTCCGGGATTGGGTTGTGGCGGGTTCACTAGAAACAGATCATGATGGAGGCTCTTGTTGTTTATCCTGAGCTGAATGGTCGAGTCTTTCTTGAAATGGACCACCAATATGCGTCAAGGTGAGACAAGCTCTCCACCCTTCATGGCTAGAGAACCGACAGACCACAGTTCCCTTCTACCCTACTTGAAGCTCCTCAGCCACCCTCTACCTCGTCTCCTAGAACTCTCAAAGTGTGGCGAGGGTGACGCCTGACCCTGTAATATAAGGTTCACCTCTCCCACTTTTTCCTGTTAGGTAAAACTAACAGTACATATTTATCTTGTATTGTAACTTATTTTGACAAAACTTGCTGCTTGTTAGTGGATTGTTTTCTTTTCTCTTCATTTAAGTTACTTTTCAGCGTCTCTGTTTCTGTTTTTATTTCAGTCTTTCTTTCGTCCTTACAGTTTATTGAGCTATTGTTCAATATATCCATTAAAGCAGATATTTATCTATCAGGTTTGCTTATCTATCTACCAATCTCTCAGGGTATTCTTGTATCATTCCAATAGTTCATCTACGCTCTCATTTCTTCTCCCCCCTCCCCTTCTCCATCTCTCCCTAACCTATCCATATCCTTCCATCCCGTCTCCCTACCACTCATCTTTCCTTTCTTCAGCTACCACACTTTAACCACATCCCTTTTACTCCTCAGGCATTCTCCTTCCTCTCCTTTACCTCAGTATACCTCCCTCTCCTCCCTTCCCACCTCTTCTCCCCCTCCTCTTTTTTTCTTTTCCCTTCTCCTCCTCTCTCATCTCTTCTTCTCCATTCCCCTCCTCTCCACTTCTCCCTCACGTACAATAAACTTTTCTCTCCCCTCCTCACCCCTCCATTTCCTGCCCTCCTGCCTTCTGTTTCCTTAAGTTAAAAATATTTTGCCCTCTCTCTCTTTTCTTTCACCATCTCCCACATCCCTCTACTCTCCCTCCACTTCCTTAAGCTACTCCTCCCTTCGTCTATCAATTCCATCGTTCCTTACCCCTCCCTTTCTTCTCTTCCTTTAACAAACACACACAAAGACCACCCTCCCACACACACATACGCAGTCATAGAGATAACATAACAAAGAGAAACAGAATAAAAGGGGAGAAATAAATATGTATATAGGCGTAGATGAGCGGATATGACCCAAAGTTCGTCATGGCGTTCACTATATAAATACACACGGGAAATATACACAGCAAGATCAGTCACAGGGGCAAAAGTATACGTGGTGGCCGGTGAAAAAGTATATGGGATGGCCAGTGATTAAGTCTATGGGATGTCCAGTGAGAAAGTCTATGGGATGGCCACTAAGAAAGTATATTGGATGGCCACTAAGAAAGTCTATGGGATGGCCACTAAGAAAGTGCACGGGATGGCCAGTGAGAAAGTATATTGGATGGTTTTGTTAATACAAACTTTGGAAGGGCTATAAAAAATAAATTGTCATTAGAAGGTATACGAGGTGGCCATGAAAATCTTTGGGATGGCCATTAAAAAGTGGTAAAAATGGTAATTTACTAAAAGTTTGGGTAAGCCAATAAGAAAATTAATGGGTAGGTCATTCAAAATTAATGGGTGGCCAAAATATACGGGGTGGTCAACATATACGGGGGTGGTCAACATATACGGGGGTGGCCAAAATATACAGAGTGGTCAACATATACGGGGGTGGTCAACATGTACGGGGATGGTCAACATATACGGGGGTGGTCAACATATACGGGGTGATCAACATATACGGGGTGGTCAACATATACGGGGTGGCCAACATATACGGGGTGGTCAACATATACGGGGTGGTCAACATATACGGGGGTGGCCAAAATATACGGGGTTGTCAACATATATGGGGTGGTCAACATGTACGGGGGTGGTCAACATGTACGGGGGTGGTCAACATATACGGGGTGGTCAACATATACTGGGTGGTCAACATATACGGGGTGGTCAACATGTACGGGGGTGGTCAACATATACGGGGTGATCAACATATATTGCGTGGTCAACATATACGGGGTGGTCAACATATACGGGGTGGTCAACATATACGGGGTGGTCAACATATACGGGGTGGTCAACATATACGGGGTGGCCAACATATACGGGGTGGTCAACATATACGGGGTGGTCAACATATACGGGGGTGGTCAACATGTACGGGGTGGTCAACATGTACGGGGGTGGTCAACATGTACGGGGTGGTCAACATATACGGGGGTGGCCAAAATATACGGGGTGGTCAACATATACGGGGTGGTCAACATGTACGGGGTGGTCAACATATACGGGGGTGGTCAACATATACGGGGTGGTCAACATATACGGGGTGGTCAACATATACGGGGTGGTCAACATATTTGGGGTGGTCAACATATACGGGGTGGCCAACATATAGGGGATGGTCAATATAAGAGTTGCCAACATATAGGAGTTGGCCTGTACTAAGATGGTATATATGGCCAGTAAAAAGCGCTCTCTCTCTCTCTTCTTGGGTCTCCTTCACACGCAAAACTACTACTACTACAACTTTTTTTTTTTAAAAAACGTGGCCTTCAGCCTCCCCCAATAGCCACACCTTCGCCACCATTTAATTACCTTAATATTAAATATTCTAATACATAAGAAGCTATCCTATCTGTGTTAAATTAGTTGAGCCGCAGATCTATGCGGCTTTCAGTGACAGTAGCCTCATAGTCAATATCTGCAGCAGTTGTTGGAGTTGGGGCAGAAGCTCTCGTTCCCCTGAGGCAGAGCAAAGCCGACCGAAGGAGAGAGAAAGACAGTCGACATCTCATCCAGGCTGTAACATAACTTCTGGGCTGCTGCTTCTGTTCGGAGATCAACTCCGCGAGTCTGGCGTAGAAACATCTTGCACTTGGTCCCATCCCACCAGAGGTTGTGAACACTAGAGGAGTGAAGCTGCCTTGATCAACGTTTTGAATTCTCTCTCCATATGCCCTTCTCTTGTCGTTCTCGTTCCTCCTATGTGCAGCATCAAGAGCTAGGTTATGGTGACATGCGGCCATGGGATCAAAAATCCTGATGTCGAAGAAAGCTCGCTGTCCTCGCGTCCAGAATCCTCGAGCACTGACGTCCACACGGGCTTCGCTAGATGTGTTTGAAGTCCTGTGTTGGAAGATCTCACCATCCAATGGAAGGAGGGTCGGTTCTACCATGACGTTCCGGCAGATTTCCTTCAACATATTTGCTGTGAGATCCCTTACCTCGTCTTGCCTCATGCACATGAAGCCCCACCTTCTTGCACACCATGGCGTGATCGCCGTCAGAGGAAGAGCCACACACGCATTGGGAGGGCAAACCTTCTACTGGTCGACCGTACTAGGAGCAATGGCATCTGTAAATTCTTGTTTATTAAGACTGAAACCATTTGCCCTTATCGATAACGTAGTTAACCAGTTCAAGGAGCCCACCTCCTGCACTATAGCTACTTTTTTTTTCAAATTTTCTGGAACCTGCAGCAATACTTGCTGCAACTTATCATTTTGGCAGTGATGTTGATCTGTCGTAATGGACCTACGAATCTTATTTACTTCGCTGGTATCCACTTCCCCTGTTGCATTCTGCTCTATTATGTGGTCCGTGAGGGCTGCCGTGAGCTTAAATGAATTTTGATGTTCAGTGGCAGCAATCACCTCTGGATTTGTTCATCCCATCCCTCCCAGTCTTGGTGGAAGTGCAAGGAGTGCTCTTTCTGCTGGGGTTAAGTCAGGGTGTTTCACTAATTTGGGAATGAACTTGACACTGATAGCTTCTTCCAGAGGGTGGAGGAGGGGTCCGATCTCAGGGATGGTACGCATCAGGTAGTTGCAGCGATGCTTGACTCCATGGGTGAATGCAGCAAAGGCCGCATGTGGCTCTGTGTTAGCAATCTCAGACAGAGCTTGGATTTCACTGACCCACTCATTCACCTTTCCCGCTACGTTACTCGGTCTTGAAGTCCGTAGTGCCAATTACTGCACCTAGATGTCTTTGGCCATCCTTAGTTATTTTGACCTCACTTCCGCCAAAAACCTCCAATGCCCGTTCATAATGTTCTGGCTTCACGATGAGGAAGGACTTGCTGGCGTTTGGGTGGTACTCTATTTGTGGACCTCGCGATGTTACCAAGTCCCACTACTTTTTGATGCCCTCCACTTTTCCTGCTCCTGTAAGGTCATCAGCATATGCCACTTGTTTGACCCCAGTTGTTTCAAATTTTATTTCTTGTTGGAGCACTGATAGGCCAATTGCATACATTGCCATTGCAACGGAGTCCCCCTGTGTTGTTCCCTCGGTCGACTGTAAGATGGTATCACCTCTTAGAGCCTTGTTGTTTACTATGTAGAGGTCTGATGGATTCCTATACGAATTTTCAACATACATCGCAAAGCTTGGACACTTGATCTTGATGTTGTGCAGTGCAGCCTTGCGGTTAAGTATGTTGAATGCGTTTGAAGCATCCACCAGGAGAACGGCCTCACAATCACGCTGCTCAAATATCAATCTCATGGCGTGAATGGCAGCCTCCCCACCAGCCTGGTGGCCAGCACACACTTGTAGGTTCCCTGCTGCTGCCCTGACATCATCCTTTACCACTTCCATTATGCATTTTCTGATGATCCGCCTCAGCACTTCCCCCACCCCTATAGGTCTACATCCTGGTTTCTTTTCCAGAGGAATAAGGCGGCAGGCCGTCAGGGCCTGGAGGTGATGGCAGCAAGAGGATGCAAGCTTTCTTGTAAGGGCGGCAATGGCAGTGCAGAGATCGCTTGCTGCAGGGCCAAACTTGTTTGTGCTGAGGATGACTCTCCAACCGTTTGCATCCAGACCTGAAGGGCCGGCTCCTCCTCGAGTCTTCAGTGTCTTTTTCCACACCATCTCTCCTGTTATTTTCTCGAACAGGACAGCATTTGGTGGGATATAGTCACCTGGAACCTGATGCCTTCGTCTTCGCTTGCAGGGGGATGTTTCTCTTTCAATAGTTTTAATGTCTCTCTGTTTATTGGCATCACCCCACCGGAGGATTCCTCTGTGAGAGATCTTACCACAAGAGACACTTTTCCCACACGCATTTTTTTTCCAAATTTTCTTGCCACGTCATCGGTGTTTTGCTTTCCGTCACCCGTAAATTTTAGTCTCTCCTGCAGTGTTCTTGCTTCACATAGGAGATCATCTAGGGCCCCAGTCTGCCACATTGCCAATCTTCTCTTCATTGCTGCCACATTTTCTTTGTGCTTTGCCTTTGTGTGTGTCCTCTGACAAAATAGACGTGGCTATTATTGCCAGTATTTGAAGAGCTAGAGGGGCGAGGAAGCGGTCCTGAGTGTAATCAATCATGAGGTGAGTCATCTCCCGAATCATTTCCTTGGTGGCCGCACACTTGGGTGGTTCAAATAAGTTAGCGGGCGACCACTTGACAATTTCTGAGTAGGTTTCTTTGACCCATATGTCTGCATTTTCCATCGACATGCCATTCCACTGAGGCGGCTCTGTCTCATTCTCCTCGTGGACACCTGCTACTAAGGGAGCAGCATTTATTAGTACTACATTTTCGGGTTGAGTAGACTCACTGCTATCATTTCGGATATCATCGGGTAGTTGGGTCCCGGCGATATCCACTGTGGCCACCTGTGTCGGCTCCCTGCGACGTGGGTTCCGACACTGGTCTAGCTTCTTGCAATCCACACATGGTCGGTTGTTTCTCGCACAAACACAATTTGTGCAGTTTTGGTTCGGGTTAGCACAGACGCAGCAATGATTGTTACCAGGCATAGTGAACAGCACCTTGCGCGACAGTTACGTCCGCCTCCGAACATCAGATTTAGTCCCAGGCACAAGATAATACTGGTTCTTATGAGGGAAGGGCGGAGAGGTGACAGGCTGGACTGCTGTGTCCAGGTAGTAGGGGCATACGTGCGCGCGTGGGTGTGTAGGCTACCCCCCCCCCCCCCAAAGGGGCGACCATCCATACGTCAGAATGATACACTATGGACAAGAATTTGTCACACCAAGCATTTGTTTATATATCCTTAGCACAAATAACCACTATTTATATGGTCTCACTGGTGTAATATCAGTTATATATACTCACTTGGTTCGTCGAGACCCTACATGAAGTGTCCTACTATGGTGGGGAGGCGACCGCATGGGAGCACTCTCAGCCCCAAAGGGGCGAGAGTCTCGAGACCACCCCTGTCAAAGTAGGCCTATCGGCACTGACCTTGGCTCCGAGCCTCGCGGTATTTCACTGACCCAGCGCCGCCAGGTCACCACTCGCTTGGTGATCGCCGGTGAACACACGGAATATTTACAATTTATGCCGTAAGGGATGAGAAGAAACCTTGGGTGGCAATGCTTAGGGTGACATCCGATATTCACCGACACATTGTTAAATTCCCGCTCCCACACAACGAGCATGTCCCCACCAATAACCCTTTAGATCAGGGAGGACGTTCCACGACACCCAAGCCGCCTACTACTACTGCTACTACTACTACTACTACTACTACTTTGCTGTCACTCGGAATCGAGTATGACGATCATCTAGCGATGATAAAATGATAGAGTTATTGAGGATGTCACCTTCCTTGGTTGGCTCTGAGGTGACTGGAGAGGCCGATACGGGACCGGCAGGGTCGTTCACAGATGTTGCACATGTGGAGGGCTACATCTAGTGCTTGTCTGCCTCGGTATGCAGTCGGGCTAACTCGAAAGCCTTGACACCTTTCATGTGGAGTGATCGTCTCCCAGGTGAGGGGGCCAATTTGGTATTTTTCAGGTTTGTCTTAAGATTATTCATATACCTTTTTTGTTGCCCGCCAGCGTTACGTTTACCATTCGTTAGGTGACTGTAAAGTAGCTGCTTTGACAGTCTACTGTCTTCTATGCGGGTAACATGGGCAGTCCAACTTAGTTGTTCATGCATGATGGTAGTCTCGATGCTCCTACAGTAGGTGTCATGAAGAATAAAAGCATTTGTTCTCTTGTCTTCCCAACGAACTCGTAGGATGGAAAATAGACTACGTTGGTGAAAGTTTTCAAGTGCCTTGAAGAGCCTCCTTTATGCAACCCATGCCTCGCTGCCATATAGCAAGGTGGGGAGGGCCACTGCTCAATATACGTGTAACATTGTAGATAATTTTAGCTCCCTACAGCAAAGGAACGGATACGGAGTCTGCCAAAGGCTTGAGATGCACATCTGATCCGAGGCCTAATCTCTTCATCGATGTCCACGGTGGTGGACAGGTGGGAGCCGAGATACTGAAATTGGTTAACATTAGAGAGGGTGGTACCATTAAGCTGGATGGAAGGTGGAGGTTTGGCTGCATCAGTTACTACAACATAATATTACTCTGCCATTTCAGATATGCCTGCAGGACGAGCAAATTCGTCGGCAGCGATTGCTGAGCGAGGCCAAATCATCGGGATGTAGAGAGCCGGGGCAACTGTGCTGAACATTGCTTTCGAAGTGGGGGGGAGCAATAAGACTATTAGGAGGTGGATCCGCCGGTGGGAGGAAGAGGGCTCAGTGGAGACGAAACCTCGAAGCGGGAGGCCACGAGCAACGTCGGCAAGGATGGACGCCATAATGATCGTGGCAGCTGCAACGGCATATCCAATGCGAACATCAGTGGAGCATACAAGAAATCTGGGCCTCAACTGCCATCACATGACGACGAGACGTGAAGCCGGGATCGACTGCCATATTCCAGCTCACAAAGGGTGGCTAACACCTACTGACAAGGAGTGTCGACTCGGCTTTGCATTGGAACACCTTCCACATAGAGAAGAATACTGGAGAACCATTATATTTACCGATGAAACGGTGTTCAGGTCAGTGGGAGCCAAAGCAAGGCAGTGCTGGCGGCCTCCCAACACACGCTACCATGAGAAACACAGTCAACATCACGCAGTGAGTGGTAGGGTGTCAGTGTCATTCTGGGGGTGTTATGTGGGCACATGGGCCAGGTGAACTGGTCAAGATCAATAGCCGTTTCACTGGTGAGCAGTATGTAGACATCACAGAGCAATAAGCACCCAGGGCACTGCACCTGTTCCATGAATTCGTAACCATAAAGAAACAACTGCAAGACAAAACATAGTTAAAAAGGCAGCTTGAAATTATGGTGGTATAAATAATAAATAAACCTGCCTCTCATCCAGCCCCCATCTTTTCTATTCCCTCCCCTCACACACACACACACTACAGTGGGCGACATCTGTTGGCCGACCATAGCATTTCCCCCAGCTGTTTCGAAACTTCAGACTCAAGGCTATTCGAAACCTCACTGTGGCTGGGTAGTGGACACGACTTTTGTGCACCATAGTACAGGTCACGACGCTGTTCTCTGTAATTTTCCTGTATCTGGCAGGCAGCAAAGATCATGTCAGTGGTGCCACAGGATGGTCTAAAGCCACATTGAGATTCTAGGAGGAATTTTTTCGCCTCAGGAAGAAGTCTGTTTAGAAGGACTTGGGCGATAATCTTGCTAGCTATGTACAGCAGCAAGATTCGCGGTAGTTGCCACAGTCTGACTGGTCTCCATTGTTATTATAAATATTGATGACGGAGGCATCTTTACGACCTTGGGGGATTTCTTCCTTTTCCCGCATATTCTCCAGGAGAGAGTGGAGACGGCTAGTAAGCAGAGGTCCTCCTGCTTTAAGCACCTCAGCTTGAACTAGCTGGTTAATTCAAAGCTAACCAGGCTGGTACATTTATATTATATTAGGTTTTATTAACAAAATCCAATTGTAGTTTCTGCTTTTATTAAAAAGTATTGTTTATATAATTCCTGAGTGCAGATCAACCGTAACTTCCACTATTTATGAGCCTGAAGGGAGAGGACGGCGGCTATGTAAATAGACCGTTTAATCACGTCCGTTCGATGTAAGATTGTGAGTGTGACTGCTCGTGGGTGTGGGCTTATTCCGAGCTGACCCATGTGCGAACATATAGTCAAATGGGCCACACCCCAAGGGAACTACCATTCACGTGATATGAGCATGATGAACTCATAGCTAGTGGAAAGTTACAGGGGATGAATTGGAATATAAATCAAATGTAAATAACCCATTTATATAATACTTCTGTTGATTAGACAGGGGCCATTACAAGCTGGTATTCCATCAGTCCCTGAGGCTTTTTTTTTTTTATCTGTTTGATGGCAGTAGCTACCTCATCCAGATATGGAAGATAGCTGAGGTAGGTCAGCTCTGGATGCTGAGGGACCTGCTGGGTAGTCAGGACATCCACATCGGTGTTTTGGTTGAGCAGCAAATGATAGTGCTCTTTCTAGCGCTGAAGGATGCCTTCTTTGTCTTTAATTAGGGAGTTACCGTCGAATGAGTGGAGGGGGGTTGCGCCTTGAGTGATTGGCCCATAAAATGTTTTAGTGGAATTGAAAAATTCGCACATGTTGTGTTGATCTGCAAGCTTTTGTTTCACACTCTTTATTTTTAAGACAGTAGTTCTTTAGATTGCAGAGTTCATGCTGGGCTGCTGCTATATTCTTGTGGAAGGTAACAACTTTGATCCGAGACTGAGGGTTGTTCTGCCAGTCAGTTAAAGCAGCACATTTATCATCAACGAGTACATTGATTTCCGTGTCATTTTCATCAAACCAGTCCTGGTGTATTCTTTCGATTTGCAGGTTTTTTGTCATGACAGTGTCCAGAATATCACATTCGGCACTAGGATTTGGGTTGTTTGTTGTCCGGTTGTTTATCAGCCCATGTTCGATGAACAAGTATCATGTTGACCATACATACAAAACTGGTAATGGGAAACCTACAGTCAATACTGTACAGCGATGTGTCGCCATGTTGACCTCTTTAAAACGTAGGGCAATGGTCTATTACTCACTGTGTGCTCTGCCTTATGGTTAGTTAGTTACCTCTAATACTACCTCAAGTATAATAACACGTTATAGTAATATATCTTCCATTGCTACCCAGCGAAACAATGGTTGGCGTGTTGTGGTTTATACGTAATGTTGTGCTTCAATAACAGCTAAGTCATTTCATACACTAAACCAGTGGTTCTTAACCTTTTTACTACCACGCCCCCTCTAGGAATTGGTCCTTCCCTCCACGCCCCCTCTAGGTATTGGTCCTTACCTCCACGCCCCCCTTGCATTTATGAATAAAATTCCCTCCCAGATTTTAAAGAAAACTGAAAAATATTGTGTTTTTAGTCTTTTTATTGAGTATAAATTAGTGAGATACTTGACACTGCTTCTTAGCTACTAGATCTTGAATGCGTGGTTGAATGCCAGAGAGTGCACAACGCAAATCCCCTTCAACGTTCAGCCTGTTTCTGTACTTGGTCTTGACAGCAACGAGCGTGGAAAATGCAGCTTCACAAAGATACGTGGATCCGAACATAGTTAGAATCCGAAAAGCCTGATGTGAGATCAGAGGGTAAACAGGAAGGTACTTGACCCAGAAAGTCTCAAGATCCAGTTCTTTGAAGTCTTCCTTAGCTGTGGAGTTGAACTTCAGCTCAAGAAACTCCTCTTGCACTTCATCCGAAACATCAGCTACTTCACATTGAAATGGGTTCCTGATGAATTTCCAGGCTACACGCTTCTCATCTATCTCTGGGAAGTATCTGATGAATTCTACTTTCAAGTCAGTTAGATGAGTGATTATTTGTTTCTTTAACTCAGAATCAAGGTTAGCGTGAATGAGAGCAGAATCCAAGTTACTAAATCTGGCTGTATTTCCCTGCTGAATTCGACACTTCCAGAGGTCGAGTTTGGCCATGAAGGTTCGAATGGTGTCGTGGTGCATGATGATGTTGATGTTTGTCCCTTGTAGTTTAAGGTTGAGAGCATTCAACGCTTCGAAGATGTCCACCAGGTAAGCTAGAGATAGCTGAAAGCATGTTCCCCTTTGATAGCCATCGTTCGTTCGTGTGAAAAAGCAAGGTTTCATGTTGAGATTCCATATCCTTACACAGCAGTTTGAAGAGACGACTGTTTAAGGCTCCAGCTTTGATAAAGTTGACTACCTTCATAGCCACGTTCAGGACATCCTTCATTTCAGCAGGTAACGTTCTGGATACTAAGGATTCACGATGAAGTATGCAGTGTGTACCTACAACAGACGGATTTTTTTCTTTCACCATTGTAATGAATCGAGACTGCAGACCAAGCATGGCTGGAGCTCCATCAGTGCACACCCCGACCAGCGAGTCCCACGAAAGTTGGTTTTCCTGAAAGAAGTTTGATACATCATGAAAAATAGCTGCTGCTGCTGTACAATTTTCCATGGGGTGACAGAACAGCATTTCCTCTTTTACACTGTTGCCTGACACATACCTCAACAGCCTTAACTGAATAAATGTGAGAGAAGAGGAATTATTGCCACGGACGTGTGCAGAAGACTGGGAGAGAACGGGGCTCACCAGTCACCAACGAGCAGTATACAGGTCCAGGACGGGTTAACCCCCCCCCCCCCCCATGTGTTTCGAGGGATAGGGAGGTTGGTCAATAAGTACAGAAAATGGTAAGCCCAAGGTAAAAAAAGTAGCCTATAGAAAACTAAAGTTATAAGGCGATACTTTTGCATTTTTTCATAAACTTCTCAATATTAGTCCACGCTCTTGCTAAGAGAATAAAACTATAATTATAATTAGAGAAATTCCTACTTTTTCCCTAGGGCTTGCGCCCCCCCTGGAAATTACTGGCGCCCCCCAGGTTAAGAACCACTGCACTAGACAATAACTATTAATTATCAAGAAAGATACCTCTCTTCAGTTGTCTTCACGAAAAATATCTTCTTTTCCTTTTAGGGGGAAAATTTTCAAAGTCTGCCCAGTGTCTCTCCAGTCGTCTCAACAGGGTGGTGAGTGGTGAGTCTGCCCAGTGTCTCTCCAGTCGTCTCAACAGGGTAGAGAGTGGTGAGTCTGCCCAGTGTCTCTCCAGTCGTCTCAACAGGGTGGAGAGTGGTGAGTCTGCCCAGTGTCTCTCCAGTCGTCTCAACAGGGTGGAGAGTGGTGAGTCTGCCCAGTGTCTCTCCAGTCGTCTCAACAGGGTGGAGAGTGGTGAGTCTGCCCAGTGTCTCTCCAGTCGTCTCAACAGGGTGGAGAGTGGTGAGTCTGCCCAGTGTCTCTCCAGTCGTCTCAACAGGGTGAGTGGTGTGTCTCTTGTTCAGTATTATCAGCATACGTAATTTATTGATTAATGACGATTAATTACGTTATCCTTAAGATAGACTTTGAAATAGATATGTATTTACGTGATGTATTTCCTTTTTATTACACATGAATTACTAGCATCAAGATATACAGTAGCCTAAGAATATAACAAGAATCATTTAACTTTTCATATACATTTTAAGGTACAATTTTTTCTATTAATGACGAATTAATACATTATATTGGAACACGCATTTCACAAAATCTTTTTCATTAACGTGGTAATTCTCTTTCTATATGCCCAGTACAGTGAATTACCCGCATCACGATTTATTAAACTACGAGGTATAGCATACAGTATTTCACAATACATGCATTATATTCTTTAAAGTCTAAATTTTTTTTCATCAACAGTGAATTACACCTCACTATAATTATACAGTATACAAAGGTATGATAAGCAACGAGTACAACATTCGCTAAAAAACCCAGCAGGATTAAACACATGTAATTGTTCCCCTCGTTAACACTGCTGTAGCATCAATTATAACGAGTCTAAGAATATTGTAAACAGCAGGAGTGAACGTGTATAATAAGAGTATTATAAATGGAAAAAACCCGAGCGGACGGGCATGAATATACCAACGATGCATATACTATACAGGTATATATAACCCTTGGTTGACACTGTTGTGGCACCACATTATAATACATAACTAACCCGAAGATGTAGAAAAGCGGCCCAAATTAACAGGTAAAATAAAAGAGGGAGATAGAGCAGGAACAAAACATAGGGGCATGATAGAGCAGGAACAAAACATAGGGGCATGATAGAGCAGGAACAAAACATAGGGGCATGATAGAGCAGGAACAAAACATAGGGGCATGATAGAGCAGGAACAAAACATAGGGGCATGATAGAGCAGGAACAAAACATAGGGGCATGATAGAGCAGGAACAAAACATAGGGGCATGATAAAGCAGGAACAAAACATAGGGGCATGATAGAGCAGGAACAAAACATAGGGGTTTGATAGAGCAGGAACAAAACATAGGGGCATGATAGAGCAGGAACAAAACATAGGGGCATGATAGAGCAGGAACAAAACATAGGGGTTTGATAGAGCAGGAACAAAACATAGGGGCATGATAGAGCAGGAACAAAACATAGGGGCATGATAGAGCAGGAACAAAACATAGGGGCATGATAGAGCAGGAACAAAACATAGGGACATGGTAGAGCAGGAACAAAACATAGGGACATGGTAGAGCAGGAACAAAACATAGGGGCATGATAGAGCAGGAACAAAACATAGGGGCATGGTAGAGCAGGAACAAAACATAGGGGCATGATAGAGCAGGAACAAAACATAGGGGCATGATAGAGCAGGAACAAAACATAGGGGCATGATAGAGCAGGAACAAAACATAGGGGCAAACAGACGCGGATATACCAGCATGATTTACACATGTCCCGGACACACGGCTGCCGGATTCACCTTTTTCAACTGCTGTCATACTAAATAAACTGTCAGTTTTTCTTTTCTTTTTTGTCTTTGCTGAATGTTGGTATGAAGAATTGTTTAAAAGTGTGTATCCATATTAGGAGTTGATAAAAAACAATGGTTATTTTATACCGGCAAGGGTAAACGAATTGTTAGGATCTCTCTTCTGGTTTTTGCTTTATATTGTAAATAATGACGAGTTTAAAAAGGTGTGTCCATGTTGAGAACTGATATTTACCTCTGGAGCAAAATGACTTAACCCTTAAGTATACATTGATTTAATCCCTTGAGTTTGACATTTGGACTCTTTAAATTTGATGATTTAAGCCTTTATGTATGATATTTTAATCCCTTTAATACAATGACATTCCTTTTAATACGATAATGATACTCAAGCACTGAAGGGGTTACCACTGATGAGTGTACCTTGATGTCTCCACCAACCCAGATATGATCACGCATACAATACAACACTAGTAATATCTATCACTGCTGTTTTCGGATCAGACAAGGGCCTGTGTACTATAAACACATCGCCAGTACTAGCAAATAGAAGCGCTTGGCGTTCATCTCCCCTCCTCAGATATGACACATTCATGGAAACTAAAACAGGAGAAATGTTCATTCACTTTCCGCTTGCAGTAACGCGCTAACGTGGCAGGAGGCACAACACTGGGTTTAACGCGACAGTTTAAGTGGTGGTGCCTTGTCCTACCCTCACCCTCATGTACTAAACAATGAATTCCCTCTTATTCAACCTCCAGACAATATATTTCTCAAATCGTAAGGGTTGTTGTCTAGTGTACAAGCTGTCTTAATGTACAGTTCATGTTAAAGAATTTATAGTAGAGTATAAAAATGCCTATAAACAAGAGCATCTGGCTATCACAAACACCTGTCCACACGACAGCTCTGACCCAGCTGCATCCACACATCAACACTTGACGGTGAGGCACCAGGCAAGTATCAATTATCTTAGTACATCACTGACTAACCTTTGATCTGACCCAAGGTTCCACCATTCACACCTGAACCAATGAAAACATTGAATCACTCGCCTCTTCAAACTATACTTTACAGGTTTGTGTATAATGGAGCACTCGAGTTGTCCCACACACCCTCAGTGTCCTAGTCATCACTATCTGAAGTCAATGCTGACTCCATTTTATAATTAATAAGAGTCACGGTTATCATACTTGGCTCACTATATATATAGGTTTCTTACCGTGAAGGGTGACAAATACACTTCATATGAATCTTATTCCCCTAATATTGTTCAAGTTCTCCTGCAGACACAAAGAACATCCTCGTGTAATCATCTTGAAGACGTCAAGTGTTATCTTTGTGTTGAGATGCTGACACTGACACACCTGTAGGAGTGAGTCCTGGAAGTCTTTACCAAACTCAGGCATATAATGACCCACATTTAGCATTAAAATGTAAAGTCATGCACGCACACACGTATAGTAGTAACAGAGCAGTCAAACATATATAATTATATATCCTCACCACCGCGATATCAACATAATCAAAAGTGATAATTTCGTTTTGGAAAGAAGTGGGATCAATGTTTAATAGTAATGAACAGTTTAATGTGAGGCCCTTCATATCAACACCCGAGGACGGGTTACTACACTACGTGAACACCACACCACCTAATGTCTCAATGACCAGCCCAGGCCCGGGCCATCAACTGTAAACTATAATAATTTAAATGTTCAATTCATGTTCCTCCTTCTTTCAGTAATGAAAGCTTTTGTTAAACGACCCACCTATCCCATGTCTTTGTATGCAATAAGTCATTTTTGTCCAGTGTATATTTTCAGCCTTCGGGCAGCAGAACTTTTTTCAATAAACCGTTAATTATTATTATTATTATTATTATTATTTACACACACACACACACACACACACACACACACACACACACACACACACGCACGGCCGTCTATCACTGCATAGACAGACATTTCTCTCGGCGCTCCTACGAAGTGGCCTGGGAGTTCAACATTCGACACCCCCCTTTCCACCCACCCCAGCCCTTCTTCCCCATTAAGAAACCACTGGAAGGATTGTTGATCAAAAGTATCAATTTCAACCCGAAAAACAATGGAAAAAATGACAGGTGAATAAACATGGTGCTAAGACAGATGAGGTGGACGATGGAGGCTCTGGCTGTTATCAAGTCAGTGTTTAGGACACCAGAGACTAGAGGGGAGATAGCTGCCGTAACTACAATGAGAACCAAGCAGTGAGGCGGCCAACAACCATGTGTCCCGTACAACACCAGCAGGGAGGCGGCCAACAACCATGTGTCCCGTACAACACCAGCAGGGAGGCGGCCAACAACCATGTGTCCCGTACAACATCAGCAGGGAGGCGGCCAACAACCATGTGTCCCCTACAACACCAGCAGGGAGGCGGCCAACAACCATGTGTCCCGTACAACATCAGCAGGGAGGCGGCCAACAACCATGTGTCCCGTACAACACCAGCAGTGAGGCGGCCAACAACCATGTGTCCCGTACAACACCAGCAGTGAGGCGGCCAACAACCATGTGTCCCGTACAACACCAGCAGGGAGGCGGCCAACAACCATGTGTCCCGTACAACACCAGCAGGGAGGCGGCCAACAACCATGTGTTCCCCTACAACACCAGCAGGGAGGCGGCTAACAACCATGTGTCTCGTACAACACCAGCAGGGAGGCGGCCAACAACCATGTGTTCCCCTACAACACCAGCAGGGAGGCGGCCAACAACCATGTGTCCCGTACAACACCAGCAGGGAGGCGGCCAACAACCATGTGTCCCGTACAACACCAGCAGGGAGGCGGCCAACAACCATGTGTCCCGTACAACACCAGCAGTGAGGCGGCCAACAACCATGTGTCCCGTACAACACCAGCAGGGAGGCGGCCAACAACCATGTGTCCCGTACAACACCAGCAGGGAGGCGGCCAACAACCATGTGTCCCGTACAACACCAGCAGGGAGGCGGCCAACAACCATGTGTCCCGTACAACACCAGCAGGGAGGCGGCCAACAACCATGTGTTCCCCTACAACACCAGCAGGGAGGCGGCCAACAACCATGTGTCCCGTACAACACCAGCAGGGAGGCGGCCAACAACCATGTGTCCCGTACAACACCAGCAGGGAGGCGGCCAACAACCATGTGTCCCGTACAACACCAGCAGTGAGGCGGCCAACAACCATGTGTCCCGTACAACACCAGCAGGGAGGCGGCCAACAACCATGTGTCCCGTACAACACCAGCAGGGAGGCGGCCAACAACCATGTGTCCCGTACAACACCAGCAGTGAGGCGGCCAACAGCACCAAATTATCAGTGACTCAAATATAACCTGTATGTTAATTCCATGTGACCTTTTTGTATTGAAAACTTTTGTTAAACAATCTACCCCCCGATGCCCCCATACCTAATATACTGCGTCATTATTTTATCCATTGTATATTTTTAGCCTCTGGCTGCTGTGCTTTTCAATAAACCGTTAATTATTATTATTATTATTATTATTATTATTATTATTATTATTATTACTACACATACACACAAAACTGGGAGTAAGGTGATGTAAGAGAGGGAGGGACTTACTATGAGTCACAAGTTGGCAGTGTTTGAGAGGTTGTAACTGCCTCCCGGCAGCCTCGCTCCTGCCATTAGCAATAAGTAGGATAATTTCATGCGGATTTTTTGGCTCCGGCTTCAAGAGTAAGTTTGACTTGTCTGGTTCTTTTACTTATTCTGGCTCCCTCATACAATCTCCTCACGCACCTACACCCTCACACCTACACCTTTACACTTACACCATCACACTTACACCTGCTGTTAGTGTCATGGTTGTCCTGTTCTTGTTAGTTCTTTCTTGCCTGATTATCTTATTTTTCCTAAACATATGTTCATTGTTATTAACAAGTTATTTTTCATGATTTTTTTTCGTTTGTTTACTTTTAATGATGAAAGTTCTTCATCATCATTCATACGTATTGTACATGAATATATAATGTCTACCATCAATGTAATCTGACGTGTTCTCTTGTGTCAACGACCGAGGTCAAACTTTAACACCCGAACACTGGAGACATCTGTACAGGAAAGCAAAAAGACTTACATCTTAGCACTATGTTTAGCAGTACAATAATTATTTACTAACACGAACGTATAAATTCTTGTAATCCAGACGATACATTATGTTATTTTATGATTTTATTGAGATTTGAACAATATCAGTTGCCTTCAAGAGAGCTGCACCGCTCAAAAGGTTTAACAATGTGAGTACCGTTGTTGTTGTTACACATTTTTCTGGCTAAATAAACTGTTTGAATTTCACTTTTAATTTCAAGAGACTTTATTCTGCAGGAGTCAAATATGCAATAAATGGCACAAAGTTTGAATTTTCATGCCAGCCTTCCATATTTTGGCCATTCAAGATCTTTTTTTTTAGAAAAGATTCCCCCAGACAACCCTCATGCACTAAGTTTGTTTGTTTAGAAATTTTGACGTCATTTGAATGTCAGGTGAACGGAGGAGTCATCTTTCGTTCATTCGAGAACGTCACCGACTCTACTTGTTAATAATTGTCCATTATTGTTAAGATTAGGTAAGTATCATTCACATATTTACAGAAAGAAATATAAAATAAATTCAAGTATATAAATTATGTTTTCATATAATAACACCTACAGGTTGACATAAGCAACTACCACAGGCGGATGTACAGGGTGTCCACTAAGTCCTACTCCGGTTTTAGATTTTCATTACAACCAAACCCAAAAAGAAACAATTATTAAATTTTATGCATCCTGTTGCTAAACAAATAAAGTTTTTCTATTCAGAGTTTATAATTTGAGTGTCCAAGAGACATTCCATCGCAACCCTAGACAGTCGTGCAGTAAGTGACTTGCAGCTGCCAAGATCAGCTGTACACAAAGTCGTACACAAAGGGGTGCACCTTTACTATTGTAAAGTGCAAATAGTCCAAGCATTACAACTTAATGACAAGTTTCGGCCCTATGAGTTTGCATGCAACTTTCTGAGCTTGAATGATGAAAACAACGAGCACCTTTCACGTGTCAGGACGAATTATCTGACATTAGAGTGTGTGTGTATATAGGGGTCTGAAAACCAACAGGAGTTTCATGAACACCTTCGTATTAGCCAAAAACTTAATGTTTGGTGTGGACTCACGGTCATTAGGGTGATAAGCCCATTTGTCTTTGGTGAGCAGAATATGACAGGATGTGTGTACAGTATCGTGACATGCTGGACAATTATTTGGTTGGAAGAGTTGTACCATCGAATATTTCTCAGTAAATCCTGTGCTCCTCCACACTAGAGTTTGTGTGTAACTGCCTTGATGAGAACTGCTCTGGCAGATGGGTGGTTGTGTACGTGATCAGCCCATCTCCTGGCCCCTTGTTATGTCAGTATTACTGTACGCCCGTACATTTCTTGTGGGGTATGTCAAGGATTAGTTTTTCCAGACCCTAGATGCTGACACTGAACCACTTCGTATGAAGAAAACCAATGACATCAGAAGAGTGACGACACATGGATTGAAGTGTAGTCTGGGCTGAATGTGCTACCGTCTGTTGAAGTGCACCGAACAACACGTAAAACTCGATTTCTTAAGAAGCGAAGCCCCCCCCCCCCCCCCAACCCCACAAAAAAGTATAATTTTACATCTTTAGTTTTTGTTGCAATAAAATCTCAAAAGAGGAACAGGAGTCTATAGAGGCTTATTTATCACCTTAATTAATTTCCTCCCTTACCAACGGAAATCCAATAAATTTGACTCAATACAAACTACAAGAAAACACATGTATCTCCCCATGGTATTTAAATTCCCTTGAGATTAAAGGAATATGTGAATAATTCTTGATTCGCTCAAATGTCGTGTATTCTCACTTCCCTTGTGTGTTCATAAAGAAGCAAAACGACTGACTGACCCTCCACCTGAATGTAGAAAAGTCGAGTAGAGAGAGAGAGAGAGATATGACTTGATGCTTGGATGTATGGATGGTTGTATAGATAGATAGATAGATAGATGGGTGGATCGATAGATAAATAGTTTACATTGATTCAGTATGTACTGTACATTGGTATTACAGGTAAACACTGTACAGTATATAAATAATGAAAGTGTATAAACAATGTGTATAGGCAGAGGAAGAACCACATACAAATAATGTGTGTAGACAGTGGAGGTACCGTATATAAACAATGTGTATAGGCAGTGCAGCTATATAAGCACTAGTAAACGTAGACAGAGGAGCTCTACAAACACTGGTAAACGTAGACAGAGGAGCTCTACAAGCACTAGTAAACGTAGACAGAGGAGCTCTACAAACACTGGTAAACGTAGACAGAGGAGCTCTACAAACACTGGTAAACGTAGACAGAGGAGCTCTACAAACACTGGTAAACGTAGACAGTGGAGCTATACAAACACTGGTAAACGTAGACAATGGAGCTATACAAACACTGGTAAACGTAGACAGTGGAGCTATACAAACACTGGTAAACGTAGACAGTGGAGCTATACAAACACTGGTAAACGTAGACAGTGGAGCTATACAAACACTGGTAAACGTAGACAGTGGAGCTATACAAACACTGGTAAACGTAGACAGTGGAGCTATACAAACACTGGTAAACGTCGACAGTGGAGCTATACAAACACTATTAACGTAGACAGTGGAGCTATACAAACACTGGTAAACGTAGACAGTGGAGCTATACAAACACTGGTAAACGTAGACAGTGGAGCTATACAAGCACTGGTAAACGTAGACAGTGGAGCTATACAAACACTGGTAAACGTCGACAGTGGAGCTATACAAACACTATTAACGTAGACAGTGGTGCTATACAAACACTGGTAAACGTAGACAGTGGAGCTATACAAACACTATTAACGTAGACAGTGGAGCTATACAAACACTGGTAAACGTAGACAGTGGAGCTATACAAACACTGGTAAACGTAGACAGTGGAGCTATACAAACACTGGTAAACGCAGACAAAAGGGCTATGCAAACACTAGTAAGCATGAAGTGTATTCAAAGATATATAAAGACATTACATATGATTATTAACAAAAGATAATGAATCAATATTACTTAAATAATTTTACGCTTCACACACTTATTGTTTTCCAAAGAAAAATATTAAAAAACTCAGGCCATTTTAAATTTGGTGAATGATTCTCATCACTCAGATAAGGTAAATAAATACTAAGGAAAAAGAGTAGTCAAAGGGTGTTTCTGATGCTGTCATGCCAGTCAGTTCAATAAACGATGAAAGCCGAGTCAAAACGTTATTCAAAGAGCAGACGTAAAGTGCTATATGCGCCAATTTTCCGAGCTTATAACTTTGTAAAAAGAGAGAGAGAGAGAGATTTGGTTGATCATGCACAAGGATATTCACCTTAGGTCATAAATCTTCAGTATAAGGCGACGGGGAGAGTCTCTGTTGCCGACTTTAATTGAAAAACTCAGCCAACCTTCCTGTGACACCTGACACCAGCGACCAGGTGAGTGCCAGCCATGAGTGACACACGCGCGAGTGACACGACTGACGTAAGACACATGAGTGAAACACGTAAGTAACATAATGTACACCCACTAAAAAATTATTCGGCACCCATGGCTCTGATACACCCCGTAACGATCACTGGTACAGAAGCCGTGATTACGTGGTGTGGTTGGTACCCCTGTCTCTCTCTCTCTGTATGTGTGTGTGTGTGTGTGTGTGTGAAAGTATTATGATGTTTTCTGTAGGCACGTGTAGCACTTAACGGATAATAAACGGGAATACATAAAGTGTTAATACGAAAGTCTCTGAACGGCATAGCATTACCCACTGTAATATAATAATCAAACACACGATCAGTGTTAATGTGTGCACGGCAACCAACGAATCGTGGTGCCATTTATGGATTTCTTACATTAAGAGAAGCAACGACATAAGCCCACATCATTACAAAGTGTAGATGATGGAAAGTATGTAAACGTCCATTAATATAAGACCACATGCACAAAGAACACAGAATATTAGTGTACCGTAGTAGTGATGTAACATTAAGCACAGTACTGACATGATTATGAAGCAGGGAATGAGTCACGAAACGAGGTATGATATTTCTTTAGTCTGCCAAACATGATAAGATTATTAGGTCCTCGGTGGGGTGGGAGAGAGAGGGGGGTGTGATTGGTAGTGAAATTCATGTGAGACAAACAATGTTTGTGTTAGCATAGACTTTTACCACAGGAGGTTCGTCATCTGAATACAATATATCGAATATGTTGGAAACGGAACTGGTTCAACCTGCATTGAGTTGAACTTCGGATCGAACAGTAGGAATCGTAATGTTTATTTCGAATCCTAGCTATGTTAGACAAGATGAAAACCTTGGAAAAGAAACGCGCAGCACTCATCGCAGTACACGGTGTGGGCCCCAGCAATGGTGAAATTGCTAGGCAGGTTGGTGTGTCCAAGCACACCGTAGCCCGATGGATAGAGCGCTACGTCGAAACTGGGGACACCTTGCATAAGCGTGGAGCGGGCAGGCCACTGTGTACAACTCAGCAGGCCAGGGATACCATCCATGCACCGTACCTTAGGAGTTTTTAAAAAAATTCTCGTGTGGTGTGTCATATTGTATCACGCAGTAAGGGTGCCGAATAATTTTTCATTGGGTTTACATGGCGGTCACACGTAAATGACATGAGTGATGCAGGCGAATGTCATGATTACCACCAAAATAATGCGACTAACACAAATAAGTGACTTAATAGACGTGCATGATATGACTGTAACACGTGCATGATATGAAAAATGAATGACATGACGGACACACGTGAATTAAATGATCAACACAAATGAATAGCATCAAAATAAATGACATGAATAAAACACATAAGCGATATGACTGAAAAAGTGAATGACATGATTTAAATAAACGAGTGGCGTAAGTGATATAATCAAGTAACGTGACATGTTTTTCATAGCATGATTAACACACACGTGACATGCATAAATAACATAGCAGACTTATGCCATAGACATGACACACCTAAATGACTGTCATGAGTGATACACGTAGATGATATGAGACACACATAAAAGGCATGACTGGAACACATAGCACATGACAATCGTACGGAAACCACATACAAATGAATGACACAAAAAATGTGAATAACAATTAACACAAGTGAATGACATACCAAACAAACAAACACACACACACACACACACACACACATATGTAAATACAGTAACATGACAGACACACACACATGTCAATGATCTGACAAGCAAAGTCGAATTACATGAGAGACACACGTAAATTAATATTCCATACAAGCAAAGGCGAGCTATCAATTTTAACACAGACCGAGACTTTAACACCCTGTTATTAGCTACGATACATACAACATTATCATCAAAGAACACAATACGTGAAGTGTAATTTCTGTATGATTTATGAACAAGAAGGTTACCGAAGAGAATGATGACGAGGAAAGTGAATGGTGACGAAGGAAGTGAATGATGTTAAGATAAGTGAATGATTATGAAAGAAGTGAATGATGATGATGATGATGGAAGTGAATAATGAGAAAGTGAGTGATGATGAAGGATATGACTGCACGAGGGAGGAAAGTCTGGTGTAAGTACGGTAAGTGTTGTGAGGAAACAACGTTGTAGTGCACAGAAAACAATGTTAGAGATAAATGGAGTTATTAGTGACCCCACGTTTTCTATGAGTGTAGATAACTATTAGTGACCCCACGGTTTGTATGAGAGTAGACAACAGAGGTACTACCGCCTGGGAAGATATTGGAAGCATAACATATTGTCTAATGGTAGACCCTACTGCCATATGACATTACGAAAATTGTGACCAAGTCCCAGGTTGCTGACCCGACTTTGTGCCTCATTTACACACAATTGCAGTGTCTCAATTTATGTGTGACTCTGTCCCTGTCTCTTCTCTATTGAAAAAGAAAACGGAAAAACAGACCCAACAACACAAGTTTATATGAAACAAAAAAGTGTTGAAAGTGTTCCCGTGTCTGATACTTCACGAGCAGGTATTTCCTGTCTGTGGAAAAACTTCCATTGCCGTTCACTTCACGCTATAAACACCTGCATGTGTTTCACAAATCTGTGTTATGACTAAAAAAAAGACATATTTCATCCACGAGGTTCGCGGCATCGCTCGTGCATGGTACACCCGGAGGAGAGATACGACAGACAAGGTGTATGTATATCGACACGAAACTTGTTACAATGTTTGGGTTGACTATGGCACAAACGCGACGAGTTCAGTCCGCTCTCCCATTGGTTAAAAGTGAAAAGATATTCTAAGTTTCTGTTCATTTTTCTCCGGCAAGATCAGCCATCTACTTTAAGCTCAAGACGGAGACGACAGTAAGAATATGGATGAACTTTGCAAATCATCGTAGACTTCAAAAAGTCTATTTTGTAGCTCAGGGTAAACCTTACACAAGATTTAGTCACTCCACTAAGGTGCGAGTTGGAAACTGGGGCAGTGTCCAGGCTAACCTGAGTCGCTGTCGGGTGAATCTGAGCCGAGCGTGTGAGGCTCCACTTGATATTCTGTCCGTGTCCTTGAGGCTCCTCACACCCTTGTGCTGCCTACCACATCTCCTTCATCAATACATTAAAATTTTCCTTCCTGCTAAAATCCATATAACAGTTCCGTCACGGCTTTAATTATTTAAATTTACGCCTCTTCTCGGTGGTAAAATGAGGAATTACAACTTTATTTGAAACAGTTTACGGAGCGGGAAGACTGGAGAGACTGTCCTTTACCTACACACAATATTCATTTCCTCATCTTCGCTAGGACACAAACTTTTCTCAACGACCATTGAATAATAACTTTTACCAGTGTGGTCCAGCACGCAGCTGAAATAGTCATCTCCTATGTTGATGTGAAAAGTCACGTAATTATCAATGATTATCAAAATAACTATTAATTACTTATAAATATATAACAGCAGTGAATTTTAATTAAGTGGGGCAAAACATTCAAATCATCTTCGTTTGCCTCTAACTTAACATAAACGATAATACTTGGTGTGATGACAACTAGTTCCCCAGCATTAATATTTGTCACTTCAACTTATTGATGTACGGATGAAATTAAAGAGTTTCGATGCGTTCATACAGTACGGAGGAAAGATTGAAGACCAGGATTTGCGAGGATATGGGTGAGACCTTCGTTCAGCACCGGGTTGAATAAGATAGTTTTTTCTATGATGATTGGTTATTTTGATGATGATGATGATGATGATGATGATGACAACGTTGGCTTGTATTCTAAAGAAGCTAAATTCATCTGAGGATGAAGATAAAAAGGTATATCTTCCAGTTCATTAGGACGCCACAAGACACAAGTGAGGAAGAGCGACAGATATAGGCTGCTCCTACCTCTACTGAGCTAACATCTCCCATATCTTTGAGCGGCGAACCGAGCTAATTGGTGACGTGTTACAGCTGTGAGTTGTTCACACCTAATGTATTCTTCAGGGCATCATTATTTCCTGAATTTAAAATTTCTTTCACATACTAGCCAGACCTACATCATTATCTAACGTGCTACCAGACATCAGAAGATATAAACTATTAACATTGCAACAGGATCCTGTGGTGTCCTTCAAAGCCAAGTCTGTTTCATCTGGTCTTCACCTTCGTCCATCACCTCCTCCTCCTACCCTCACGCAGAACTACCTAAGTCTGGTCTTTCATGGCCCTCACTTGGAAGACTGACTCTTATATACAGTATTTCATATCACACCCAGTCTCTTGGACGTATGAGAATAATATATCACTGACCAATCTACCCAACTTTCAAATGCATTATATGAATCACCAATTTTTCACCAATAAGAATCTGTTTCACACCGATAAGAGCCTATCTTTGAGCGATGGAGTGTATTTTTCTTCGTGTGCACATTTCACAAGGTGACATTCAGCTGGATTACTTTGAGAGGCAGTTCGGCCTTGGAGAGAGAGAGAGAGAGAGAGAGAGAGAGAGAGAGAGAGAGAGAGAGAGAGAGAGAGCATAAAATACACACGAGGTATAAATGGATAAAGGGGCACACGAAAGAAAATGAAACCAACACCGCAGGAAGAAACAGAAGACGGAGAGAGGGAGAAAGAGAACGGAGGTCTGGATGGGACAAGAGATGAGTTGAATTAATGGGGTCAATATCGGTGTAAGCTGAGGCGGAAATATTGGAAAATGTCAAGTATGAAAGAGAGAGATAGAGAGACCCTTCTGAAAATGTACACGTATAGTGGGGGGGGGGGGAGAAGGAAGAGAGATGGAGTCTTTTTTTCAGAGCAACAGACATACATACAGAAAAAAGAATAGAAGGACAAGATACATAAAGAAACTCACACACATATGCATATACTGGAGATGGAAAGACGACGTAACCAGATATAAACGGACATGCATTTATACAGGCAGCAATTTGGACAATATAAAGCCCCTCAGACATAAACATAAACACAGACAGACATGGCGCCAGAAGTAGAAAAGAGACGATGGGGAAAAAATGCAGTGAAGGTTAACAATTTCAAATTAATTATTATCTTGCTCTCGCCTCGTATACACAGGTAGATATAGACAGCCATGCGCTATATATTAAAAAAAAGAAAGTTCAAGGAATAAAACTTGCAAAAATAACTCGAACAATACAGTAAACAGTTTGGCTGTAAGGAAAAAAGTTGCCAGCTTTTTCTGTTCTCGGAAGTGGTTGAAAATATAACGCTGTCATTTGTATGCATTTTAGTGTGGCCTTCTCAAACTTAAAAATTTCATTTTCTTCTTTTAAGTTCTTCTTTATCAGTCTATTGATTTGAGTGAGTATCAAACAGTCGGTCAGGCACATGGATATAGGTAGGCATGGAGTAACGTAGACAAGTAAGAGACATACAGTACAGACAACTGTATAGAGCCCTAAGTAACCCTGAGGCACTGCAAAAGACTAAAAATTATTTTCAACATTAGTGTCAGCACAAGTCAATAAAAATCACCCTAGCATACACATAAATAACTCGTGCTGGCTGTAATGCAGGTGTTGAGCTTTGTGTACATCATGTTATAAGTAACAACCATCCCCTCACTTCCACATCTCCTACTTTAGTGAGTAGATATACTAGTATGTCAGTCATGAAACAAACTATACTGTAACCCGAAAGTTTACAATGGCTTAAAACTGTACTTTGGAACCCGACTTCTATACTATACAGGAGAGGGAAGGATTTCGTCTCTGTGTATAGCTTTCGTCGACGATACAGTAAAAGAAAAAAGAGTAAAGAGGATTTACCAGCTAAATATAACCCTGTTGGTGTTGTGTGTTTTATTTTAAAGATGTTGGTAGTGACGTTCTTCTCGTAGGTGATGTTGCGATTGTAATAGTCTCATTACTGTACAATAAACAACAAGGGTGATGGAGATCTTGTTCAGTGATAGCGTTAAGCAACACTTGAAAAAACAATCTTTATGTGTGAATAATTCCATCAGTCAGGTTAAGGAAGGCGGGGTTGAGGTAAGTAAATTTAGCCCCCATAAGAGAAGATATACGTATTACAAGAGGTGTAAAATTATTATGTTGATTGGCGAATGAATGAATAAACGATACGCTAGAAATGCTCTCAACAGAACACAAGTCCAGTCTTATTGGATGCTTGACCTTTGACCTCATTTCTCCAAGTAATTTTTCCCCTGAACAGCAACAACTAACCCGTCAAACGAGTTTCAAGGAGATCGGTTCATCAGTTCCAGATAGCCACGCAAAGAGAGTTTTAACTCGCGTACACTGTGTGAGGAAGTCAAGCAAGAAGGTGTTTTCCAGACCATAAACACACACGCACACACACACACACATTATGGAGCAGACTTACAGTAAACCCCTGATATGACCCGTGTTAGAAGGAGCAGTAGAGGGTGAAAGGAGAGCATCTTCCCGTGTGTGTGTGTGTGTGTGTATATATATATATATATATATATATATATATATATATATATATATATATATATATATATATATATATATATGTATATATATATATATATATATATATATATATATATATATATATATATATATATATATTCTGCCACCAAAATACTTCATCTCAGGGTAATAATTCAAGTCACTGCTTGTACAGACAGTTCATTCATCTAGTTCGAATTTTAATATACCGTTACGCCAGGAAAAGGTCGTTCAGTCTATCCTGTCTTTACAATAAATGTTCGGTGCTAAAAAGTTTAGCGTTGACACAGAAACTGAACTTGGAGACACCCTTCATGCTCTGAATCTGAGGCTTGGACATTAGTGTGGTAGTCAAGAAGTTAGTTTATTAAGAATAAGATCTGGTGGGAACCTCGACGGAGAGAAGAGTCAATGGTAGTATATTCATATGTCATTCAAACTAACAAATTAAATAATTTTCATTACAATATATATATATATGTATATTACACTAAATAAGGATAATTGCCTACTATTAATAGCTTTCATATATTTTTGGGGTGAAACTTCGGACTGGGCATAAACGATTAGGTAAATCATTGAAATCCTTATAAATGGATAACTTAATAAAAAACCTAACTTTCAGTTTCCCGAGGATGGTTCAACATTTCATTATTAACTACTCACTTAATAACTGACAAAAAATGAAAACTCTCACCTCGGGTCAAACCACAAAACCCATCGATTAGACGCCACAAAGAAGACAAGAGCTCGTTTATCACAGAGTTTGTGATTTACTGGATATTAAAGTGAAAGACAGTCACACTCCATTCACCTCTCACATGAGTTACAGGATAACAAAGAACACGGACTCATTTCAACATTGACGCATTTAACGATGGTTCTTTCAACAATAACTCATTTCAACAGCGACTCATTTCATCAGTCATCTTGCTCCCACAAAATATTTCCGGTGGTCGTAAGTTTTCGTCTGTGTACTGACTATGAGTCATGAGAGGGGAGTGAAGGTGTTAAAGCCCACGAAGTAGCTCAACTATATGCTGGAAAGACACTCCCGTCGCCCCTCCCGCACTACATGTACCCCAACACAAGGTCTAAAGGTCTGCTCACGCGAAGATTAAGTGACGTCACGTTGCCCCGCACCCCAAACCCTGCCTCCCCCCCCCCACCCCATCTTTGATAATTATTTCCACAGAAATTACTATGTGAAATACACTGTTATATACAGTACTGTAATTACCATAAAGAGAACACGAACCTGATCAACGAAATAAGTTCCCGTCACCAACAAAGCCAATAGTGGCCAAAACTTCCAGATAGCTTTTTATGCCTCAAATTTCCCTGCAATTATGTCAAGAAGAGCATTATAAAATAAATTTTATTAGTTAACACCAAATAATTTGGTTTTCATTAATCACTTAATCACAATATTTGAGATTCGGCAATACTATCCTGAGCACGTAGCCTTCGTAATGGCATGGTGACGTCATGCGCTGAATGGGACCCGTTTTCGTTCGCCAGCTTGGCTCTCCACACGAGCGACATCTGCCCGCCCCGTATTGGCCTTTTGAGCCACCTCAGAGCTCATAAACCAAGGTAATTCAATTGAAAACTTGTATCATTCTGCCATCGTGAAGTGGGAGTTAATTCATAAACGAAACAAGAAAAACCGACGAAAATATGGAGAGAGAGAGAGAGAGAGAGAGAGAGAGAGAGAGAGAGAGAGAGAGAGAGAGAGAGAGAGAGAGAGCAAATATAACAGAAAACTAATATATGACATGAGAGAAACTAAATGGAGATAACAGATGAAAGTGGACAGGGAAAACATAAATAAAAAAAATACTTAGACGAATAAAGTAAAAATAAACAAGTTGAAATAAATATAACAAATAAAGAGGGAGGGAGAAAGGTGTGGAAAACGAATGAAATAATTTTCTTTAACAACAAATTTGTTGTAAAATAAGTTTGTAGCGATTTTTTTATGTATAAGTCAGGTTGTTTATTATGGGGTATGTGAGGATCATGAGGTGTGAGGATCATGAGGTGTGAGGATCATGAGGTGTGAGGTTCATGAGGTGTGAGGATCATGAGGTGTGAGGATCATGAGGTGTGAGGATCATGAGGTGTGATGGTCATGAGGTGTGATGGTCATGAGGTGTGAGGCTCATAAGGTGTGAGGATCATGAAGTGTGATGGTCATAAGATGTGAGGATCTTGAGGTGTGATGATCATGAGGTGTGAGGCTCATAAGGTGTGAGGATCATGAAGTGTGATGGTCATAAGATGTGAGGATCTTGAGGTGTGAGAATTATGAGGTGTGATGATCATGAGGTATGGCGACCATGAAGTGTAAGAATTATGAGGTGTGAGGATCATGAGGTGTGAGGCTTACGAAGTGTGAGGATCATGAGGTTTGGCGATCATGAGGTGTGAGAATTATGAGGTGTGAGGATCATGAGGTGTGGGGATCATGAAGTGTGAGAATTATGAGGTGTGAGGATCATGAGGTGTGATATTCATGAGGTGTGACCGTGTGAGGATAATGAGGTGTAAGGATCATAATTATACCTGTGAGGAACATATACATATCACAGGTAACATACACTCTTAATAATTTATATGTAGCAACTTAGCATACATGATAAACAAATTACACACAATAATATACATCGCATGTCTCTGTCCCAGGAACACCAACATCAGTAAGAACTGTACCACCGCTGAGCCTTCCATTGTACCAACAACACTCTGCTCGGTGTACTCGTTCTGGTACAAAGAGTCGTAGATCTGCCACCAATATAACTTTGGTCCACCATTTAGTGCCACAGCTCGTATACTGGACCTGTATTTTAGCCACAGTACCTCGAGGTCCATCACGCTATTGAAAGGAATGGCGGTCATTAAGTGCATGAATAGTTGCCCTGTTTATTTTTTACGAGTTTTAGGTGTTTCTCTGGTAATGAATACTGTACCTCTCTCTCTCGCCCACTTTCTCTTTTTCTCACAGGGATAAAATGTTTAAACCGCTTTATTTTCTTGCCTCTATCCTTCTGCTTCTTTTCTGCGTCTTCTTCCAACACTAAACTTTCTTTTAGTCATGGTAAGGCAGAGGTTTTTTCTTCAGTTTTTAAAGTGATGAATCTCTCAAATAAATGCTGAGGCTACATTATAGTATATTCCTTTTCTCGCATGAATTTTCTAGTTTTCTTCACTTCTTCATACGCTAATAATTAATATTCATAAAATTTTCTTTAAATTATTATTATGCTGGACTCTTTACGCATAATGTATCCCAGATTTCATAGTTTATCAAATAATTTTTCGTAAATTTTATGTCAGTCACAGTTAATGTAAGTTTTCATTATAAGAAACGAAATCCCAGAGACGAGTTTAGTTCTTGGTATACTCATAGAGGGAGAACACTGAGGTAATGATACAGTAATATTATTTTTCCTGGTCAACGTCATTATGTATGTTCTTGAGGCTGAGTTGTGTAGCCCAGTCTCACGTAACATAGCCCCCCCTCACCCCCACACATATCGTATATTCTTAAGATGTTGCACAACCTAGAAGAGAAAAGGGCTCTTAGGAGAAAAGAAGAAGCAAATACTACACAACTTCTAAAACAAATTACGAACTACAAATCATTACTGAAGACACCAGCACCAGTAACATCACCAGCAGCACCGCCATCACCTTCACTACCAGACTGCTACTGAATACACCAGCACCAGCATCATCACCAGCAGCACCACAACCTCCTGCACTACCAGATACAGAGGCACCCATTATTCTACAATCGAACAGTCACATGCCAATCAAGATTGTGGCCACCATTATTCACGTTCACCTAATGAATATTGCACGACCAGGCACTTTGGAAGAGCAGAGAGAAATGTTAACTCCCTCACAACTAGGACTGACTCACACCAGCAGACAGTAGCCATATCTAAACATTCACAAACGAGTCTCATCCGCTTAAGAAAAGGAAATGGACGAAATCAAGCCCTGGAGGACGAGGTGGTGGTGGTTGTGGCTACAGTACTTCCTCAACCTAACCCAAAGAGACAAACTGAGGAATCATATACTAGAAGAACTATCCACACATTACAACAGTTACAGTAAGGACTCTAAACATATTATACGACTTACAGTAGCCTTCGATAAGGTATGTCGGATTTTGACTAAAAAATCCTATACCATCAACTCTTTAAATTTCACCTCATAATTATATCTACAGGCCTATGGAACCCTTGTTGCTGTGTTCCTCCCTTAATATTACGAAAGCGAAAGTAACAACTAAAGGCGACACTGTACAAGCTGCCTTTTCACTACCAGGTTCTCTAGGATAGTAACTTATTGCTCACACTATATGAATTATAATGCCATCATGTTGCTGCTAATTTACTGGGTATATAGAACGTACTGTACGTCGATAACTTGACCCAAACACTGAGACACACCCGAGCAATTCCAAATAATGCACGGTTGAGGAAACATTTGGTACCATAGAACAGATTAGTCAGTTTTACATAAATTGAAAAATGAAAGCACCACAGAGAATAATTCAAGCAGTACACACTACTACTACCATTAACTCAAACCTGGTAACTTTTAGTCAAGGAACCATTTAGATTTTAGTACAATAGCGAGGTAGAATATTAAGGTTGATAATGACAAGAACGAATATTACGTCTCATTTAAGATGCAGAGCTCGCCTCCTATCCTTAGGGTCACTGGTTCGATCTCGGAGCACTCCCAGTCCACCCAGTTGTAAATGGGTGACTTAATTTACAGATGGGGAAGTGAAGGCGTTCGAGTGCAGTAGCGGGCCACACTGCCTCCGTATCGACGGCTGAGTGTACACTACAGTGTGCTGTATAAACACTGTCTCTAGCTGGTAATCATTTTTATAGGACCTATTTTAACTCTCAAGAGAAGAAATATCTTAATAAAAAACACTGAAATTATTAAAAAAATTAGTAAAACTAGAAATAAGCTTACAAATTCAACATATTCTGTGCTTACACAGACTTCGCGGACAAGCATTATAAGGAGCAGTCACTCACTTGGAAGAACAACATGCATCACAAAACACTGAACTCTGCACGCACGCACAAACTAAAGGTTTCATGGGATGACTTCACCATGTTATATGATCCAAGAACTACTGGTACTCGAAATAGGACACACAACTGGTGGTCATAATGTACCGATTACCAGAGTCAACAGCCAACCTATATAAGTACATCGTAATAAATAACATGTGACTGACCTTGACCTTGACTCAGTAAATTCCGCCCATAACTTAAACTAAAAAGTGACTAATTACGCCACGGTCTGAGCCGAGGCTTCACTCATCCAGTAACACGGATAAAAGAAATAAATTAATACGACGGAGGAACACACATTTTGACGCATCACACACAAACACTTGGGGCTCCAACACACTCTAGTTTGACCAACCAAATCAGGAGGCGAGATTAATGGTGGCCTTCCTCCCTCACCCAAATAACACATATAACATAAGACATCGAAATAACTTTGACTCATGCACAGAATTTAATACCAATTCTGTACAAAAAAATCGGCAGTATAACAGAGTATTAAATGACAGAAGGATTAACTATCTCTTATCACACTGAGAGAGTATCGACGACATCCCTAACATTCCCCACATCAACGCTACCTACCTCTTCTGAACACTGAGAAAGTTAGTTGTGGTCTCCCTCTCCTCTGCCGTCCTGCCACGCTGGCGTAATCTCGTAATTCACACAGCTTACAGCCACACATCCTCGGGGCTTACTGTAAATAAAGAATATACAATAAAAACATTAATAAGGTGACTTCAACAACACACACACACACACACTGAATAATGCACTATACCACATCAAGAATACGCACCAAAATTCACTGTACAATGCATTATACTACAATAGTACACACCGAACTTACTGAACAATGTATTACCGCAAAATACCACGCACACTACACAATAAAATTCCTAAAACACAACACACACACACACACACACACACACACTAAATTACCTACACCACACGTCACCCACTACTAACCCCACGCCAACTCTACACAAATGCGGGCAACAAACACACAAATAATTCCACCAATATTCATTAAGGCTATGTAACATATACACATATTATTAATGATGTATTAATGAGTGGGACCTGACCTTTGGCCGAGCTGTGTGATCAAATATTACCTACCTGATTGACCTTCAGCTGTGACTCATATTACGACCCATTATCCCTTCAGTGTCCACCAGAACAAAGTAATTTTCGAGGTAATTAAATCACATCAGTAAAATAAACTAAGTAAAATTAAAATTAATGTAAACCAAGAAATAAGCACAGTACACATTAAACTATACGTAAATAAACGTGAATCATACCCCCCCCCCCCCCCCACACACACGTATAATTAAACAAACATAAGAACATTTGAAGTGGTAAATTTCGTTAATCTAGCAATAGTCTCAAGTAACAAAAATACATCCCAAGTTAAAATCAACAAAGAGAGAGAGAGAGAGAGAGAGAGAGAGAGAGAGAGAGAGAGAGAGAGAGAGCACTTAACTCAGCAGTAGTCAAGCATGAACTGAGTGTTGTGGTGGCTCTCACACACAGAAAAAAAATATGGTCCACTAATACTACATGTCTTTGGACTTAACTTAATGTGGCCTTGGCAAACACATATCAACATACAATACTATTTGTCTCTATATTATAAGTATTTTAGCTTCAACATTAAATAAAACTAATTCAGAACATTACTGGCGTTATTGTACATTACATATTATTATTCCGTAAACATCAAACATTCTAGTCCCACCTCCACGCTCCACACAACAGACATAACCCACTAACTACTAACGAACACCAAACAAACGATAATTAAGGAAATACCGATGCTCATAACACTGAACGCGTTGTGATTGACCTTAAGCTGCCTGAACTTAAGCTGATATTGACCTTAAGCTGTGACTGACTTAAAGCTGTGACCAATCTTGAGCTGTCAGATGCCTGTACCTACTCGAAAAAAACAAACTATTGTGTGTGTGTATACTGTAGGGATAACATATATTACAATAATACCAATGCTGTAGGCAATTCGCATAAAAACTAATAAACATCATCATCAATATTATGTATGTTGATTATGTCACTTGTGTAGTGATATTTGTATCTAACCATGTATCAAAGTATATATGTATATAAGTCTACATATATTATGTATAAATGCCCAGCAGTATGCATGCATAAACGTGTACACGTATGTCACCAGGAAAGTTATTCAACTGTTGGTACTGGACAAGTGGACACCTTAACATACAGTTCAGGTGGTGGTCATGCTACCTGTCGAGTCTAGTTTGTTGAACCTCCAAAAAACTTACACTTGCCATTAATATTTAATAGATCTGAAATTCGAACCTTCTAAATCTAACAGAATATCAACAATAAAATGTCTGCTTGCATTTTTATGTATCATACATTATCTGTAGGCTATAATTGCGTCAAAATATGTATGTATATGCATATTTCACCCACCATTACCCTTGACCCTGTTCCCGTACACCAGCAGGATAAAACTGCCCTGGTCTACAACAAGTCTGTGCTGGTGACCTGACCTATGACATTACGCCACTTCCTCTGGACGCTGTCCGGACATCAAAGGCTCCACATCGGTTTAATCGCTTGTGAATGACCTTGTCTGGTTTACGTCGTCACCTAATCGGATTGTGACTGAAACGGTTACCCGCTATACGTGGTGCCAGTGTGACCTGTTTACCCCCACAGCACCAAAGGAGGGGTCAGCCTAGGAGGGGTCAGCCTAGGAGGGGTCAGCCTAGGAGGGGTCAGCCGGGCGTTACCCTCAAGTCTTCATTATAATAATACTGTATACATTAGTGTAGTCATAAATCAATATTGTGTTATAGTAATTAATACACGGATACAAAATTGTGGTAATACTTTAATAGAGTAAAGTATAAATATATTAAAGCAAACTTGAAGTAACAAGGAGAATGTGAAACAAAAAACAGCAATACAATAAAGCAACAGTATTGGAAAACAGAAATAATGTAGGACTACAGGAATACATTAGATACAGGGACATGTAATGCAGGTATACAGAATGGTAATATTTAATGATACAGTGGTTGTATCTACACTGTCCATAACGGGAATTCATGCTTTTGGGAAACACTTTTACTTTCACCATTTACAATTACAGTCAGCCTTTGCTACACTAGGAGGAGAGTGACTGGCAATGAACTAGACCGCCTTCACTGCCCCAACATGTAAAACTAGGTGCCCATTTACAACAGGGTGGACTGAGAAAGAGCCACTGGATCGAACTTATTCGAAATCACTAGGAGAAGCACAAGTTGATAATGATTCCTAACATGGCTTCACAAGTGGGCGTTCATGTCTGACAAATCTATTAACATTCTTTTCAAGCAAAAATAAAGTGCATCTTAAAACTAGTGAACTTTATTACTTTATTCAGCATGGGAAATCATCCTAATTTATACGCCCGCACGCACCCACTCACCCCCTACACCCACCCACACCCTACACCCACCCACCTACCCAGAGTGGACTAACAAGCGCCCGGAGAGGATACTGCATCTTAAGAAGCACAGAAGAAGATTAACCACCAGATAAACACAAAATAACGAAGCCTAGAAGCCAATGAGTGGACAGGGAGACCCCCAAAACAAAGACTGTGGAAGCCTCTGTTGGAAAGCTTCATCCAGTAGTTGGATCGAAACATACTTATGATAATTTCACTGTTTCTATATGCGCATGTAAGTGATGGAATACTAATTAGTGTTTGTAATTCAGTAATCTCCTGGGTATTTATGGCGAGACTTAGGTGTAGGATTACCGGGCATAAGAGTTAGCTGGTTTATAAACACTATTGCAGTACATACAAATAATTGGTTTTTTTTTATTGCTTCAATAAGTCAATACGTTTGTTGACTTGAGAGAGAGAGAGACAGAGAGGGAAGAATGGGGAAGATGGAGAGGGGGGAAGAAGATTGATGAATTAAATATAGGAGAGGGAGAGGAAATGAGAACGACAGTTGGGAGAGGAAGATGAGGAGGGAAGGAGTTGAGCACTGTACCTCCTCGATATTACCAGGCCATGACAACCGCTCTTACTTGGGAGTATTGAGGACTGCAGGAGTCTGAGTCGACTGGAACTACAATTGACTGGAACCACGATTGACTGGAACCACGATTGACTGGAACTACAATTGACTGGAACTACAATTGACTGGAACCACGATTGACTGGAACTACAATTGACTGGAACCACGATTGACTGGAACTACAATTGACTGGAACTACAATTGACTGGAACTACGATGGAATATAAGAATATAATATTAAAATATTGAAAGAAATGCAGAAGGCTTGTAGGTTCATCCCTTTACCAAATCACTCCACCCTCCTATGCCTCCATCATCCTCCCCCCCGCTCCTTCACCCCCTCCGTCGAGAACCCCCCCCCCTCCCCGAGTCCATTACAGTAAAACCTACCTGGCATTTTAGTCGGCGGGGTTCTGAGGATATTTTCTTTTGGTGCATTAAAAAAAAATCCTTGGTTTCATTGTCGGCACGAGGGAGGAGGTAGGAAGGAGAGGTGGGAAGGGGAAGAAGAAGGAGGTCGTGGTTGTGGAGGGGCAAGGAAAGGGGGAGGAACGGAGGGGGGCGAAATGGAGAGGGAGACAGGAAGGGGGAAGAGCCGAAACGGAGCGGGGAACGGATGGGGAGGGAGAGGGGGGAGGGGAAAGGAAGGGGGAGAGGGGCAGAGGAAAGGGGAAGGGAGAAGCGGAGGGGAGAGGTGAACGTGCATCATGGCAGACTTCCCCTTCCTACCCCACATAGCTCTCCCTCCCTCCCTCCCTCCCTCCCTCCTCACAATGCTGGCTCAGTTACTACCTTTCTCATGCTAATTAGTAGCTATTAGCCATTCCTGGGGCGTCTGTCACCGCAAGACGCCCAGGACCTGTGTCTTGAAGAGCCCGGGGGGTAAGAGGTACACACACACATACACACACACTCACACTCGTTTAAAATGTTGAGCCAGAAAATGGAAAACATGCGTCACACTGAGCTCCAAAAAAATAAAACAGAAGTGAGTTAACAAAAAGCGGAAGTGAAAGTGTTTTTTAATTAGCCAAAAATAATGAAGATCGTGAGTTACGTTGTCAAAAAAGTGAATCATATTACCAAGACCGAAGAGCGTGATTTAACAAGGTAAAACACAAAGAGAATGACTCTCATTGAACTAGAAAATGTAGTGTAAGTTTTATTAACAGATGATATATAACTTGAAGATAGACGATGAAAACTGAGAATTACGCAGAGCAAAAAAAAAAAAAAAATGAAAAGCTGGAGCCACACTGAGCCACAAAATGGGAGGCGACGAAAAGATAAAAAATATAATTTGTCTACCAGTGTGGCCAGAGGACGGTAAGATGTTGAGAGAGAGAGAGAGAGAGAGAGAGAGAGAGAGAGAGAGAGAGAGAGAGAGAGAGAGAGAGAGTACATCGTTCATTAGAAATAGCACTAAGCTGTGCTTACACCAGCTACCATGGTACTATGGTGGGTCTACAACACCTGTTATGGCACTATGGTGGGTCTACAACACCTGTTAAGGCACTATGGTGGGTCTACAACACCTGTTAAGGCACTATGGTGGGTCTACAAAACCTGTTATGGCACTATGGTGGGTCTACAACACCTGTTATGACACTATGGTGGGTCTACAAAACCTGTTATGGCACTATGGTGGGTATACAACACCTGTTATGACACTATGGTGGGTCTACAAAACCTGTTATGGCACTATGGTGGGTATACAACACCTGTTATGGCACTATGGTGGGTAAACAACACCTATTATGACATTATGGTGGGTCTACAACACCTGTTATGGCACTATGGTGGTTATACAACACCTGTTATGACACTATGGTGGGTCTGCAACACCTGTTATGACACTATGGTGGGTCACCTCTTTCCTTTCCTTATCTGCCTCTTCTTGCTGCTCAATATCTCACCTTTTGTCATATTTTATACGAGCTTAGCCGGAGGAGGAGGAGCAGGGGATGAAGAAGGAAGAAAAAGCGGACGGGAAAGAAGAGAAGGAGGAGGAACAAGAGGAAGGAGAGGAAGTCGTGTGGTGGAAGATAGAGTATGAAGAGAAGTAGGGACATGAAGGAGAAGAAGGACGGATGAAGAAGGAGGAGGAGGAGGGACGGAAGAAGACGGTAAACCAGAAAGTGGCAGTAGCGGGGAGGAGAGCGGTAACACAACATCAGATGGAGTGGTACTCGAGGAAACAGGCAGCTGGTGGAGGGTCTTCATTAGACTGGAGGGGCAGGTGGGACTGGGTCTTTGATCTTCACCAGCTCAAGCACCATTGCACTCACAGCTGCCAGTTTGTCTCCACCGCCCTTAACTTCCACAGACACTGGACCACACTCCTCACAAGAGTTTAGTTCCCCTGGGTGATCCTAATGATTAATTTTATCCTGACTGAGACTAGTTAACGTTTGTGATGATAGTGTAATAATAAGGGAGTAGATTTTAGAATTTATATTTCTTTAACTGATGTCTCATAGTTTGAGGTCTTAAGTATTTCAATGAAACTTCAAAATGCAAATGTTTATTATACGATGTTGTTACAGACAAATATTATGGGTTTGAGGTTCTATAGACAGACAGGTAAACAACAATAAAGCCTTCCAAGAACTGAAGTGGTCAAAGAGGGCAAGACAGGTCATGCAATATTCTAGGCTTCCATTTGAGGACTCGGGTGCCGGTATCCTGGAGGAGACGGCAGTACACCTCGGCATTAAACCCCAACTGTATACCACTGGAGGCGCTCTCTCTTGGTTGTTGGGAGATGATACCAGTCAAACATAAATTAGGACGGTCGGGAAGATGATAACAGACAAACATACATTTATTTGTACCCCGGGTCGGTAATGTACCATGGGTCAAGGTAGTAAAACATTATACCTTGCCTAGGTGTGGCGCGCAACTGGCCTGCACTGCTGTTCTTGTCATACTCGCTTCAAATATTCTCATTCTAGCTTGACACTTTTTCATATAAATTTTACATGTTCCCATAGTCATTTGACACAATATCTTACTGGAAAAATCTCTCCCTTGACACATGGATGCCGAACACCAACATTTATACTGAACACATTTCATGGTTTATGTATACAAACAAATAAAGTACCTGGATATGACCAACGTCCCTGATCTAATATGCAGTATTACGCTAATAAATTAATAAGAAATAAAGTTTCTATATCTAATTACTCATAATTATATAATGAAATTGACTAACTTACAACAATTTTGGTAGCTGGTACACACACCCATAATAGCGAATATTGTAGTCTTTTACCAGAATAGTGACTCCATCATCTAAGGATTTTAGCCTCTCAGAAATATACTTGACTCGCCGATGCATTCACTTCATAGGTATATTGCATGAACTCAAATCTTCAGTCACACACGAAACTTAGAATGAAAAAAGAAAATGCATTCCATATGGAAATTGAGAAACCCTCCTCACGTTTAGTCCAGTTCAAGTGATTATGGTATCTTTGACAATTAATTTCACGTTTTAAAAGTTCATGATATTTAACCCAATTACCAGCTGGCAAGGTATCCTATCAGAGGAAAGTTGCCACAACATTCTGGAGGGTTTTGCGCACCATGGCTACTGAATAATAAGGCAGCATGTCTCGTTTTATATATAATATTGGAAGTGGCACCCCAAAGGGAGGTAACCTGAAGTTTAACCTTCTCGACGGTAGATGATGGTGGACCTCAGTTATCATCTGAACATTGGCTCTCCCATCATCAACATCGTCAACGTTTTACTGACATAGTCCATGCTTATGTGAGTTAGCCAGCCTGAAGTTTAACACGCCGGGCTCAACTTTTAAATGTCTAGGTTCGAAAGGTAGGTCTCGGTCTCGGGCTAAAGTGACCTCGACTGCACAACTAAATCAGCCATACACAAACTCACTGTTTCATGAACAGAGAAATTTCCACGAATTTTGGGTAATGAAATGTAACGACGTCGACTTTTCCTTTACATTCCCCATCAAAATTTGTATTATGTTGTAGTACGATATATTACCTTGAAGTTGTCGTGCTGGACTGTGTGTGTCTTACTGTTGTTATGACTCACTCTCAGGTTGGGTCAAACACTCAACATAAAAAATTGGATTTTTGTGGGAAATTCAGAGTTTGTTTTTACATTTACTTAGTTCGTATTCATAGCATTAATATAGAAATGATCATATCTTAAACTGTGAGAATACAAAAATCTTATCGCCGAATTTCACCAAACAAAAACACACACACACACACACACACACACACACACACACACACACACACAGAGCAGGGAGATAGATACTTAAATTACTAAAATTGTTTAATTCAGTATACTGTAATTAAGATAAGACGAAGTAGACTGGCTTGAGTCCATTTCAGTAATGATGATAAAATACGACAATAACGATTTTTTGGTCAATTAAATAAAATGATACGAACATTTTATTTGGCGTCATTGAGTTAACTCTAGTTTTTGTGGAGCAAATTAGTTTTCATTAATTAAATCACCTTCAACAGGGAAGGTAGTAACGTGTTGATTACTAATATTATCTTTACACACACACACACACACACACACACACACACACACACGTATTCGAGTGTTGCACAGGAATAGTTTACATTTAATTAAAATATATCATCTCCACACACACACACACACACACACACACACGTGTGCACACATACACCCACAAAAGTATATACTAAAAATAATGGTCGTTTTTTTTAATTGGAAGGTTAGACTCGTCAGTTGAGAGAGGAAGAGTTTTAACAAAGCAGTTCCTCTCGGTGGTAAAGTAAAGCGTATCTGGGAGTGAGAATTTTCCACGGGCACACAAGAGGTGACTGGTTCACATTTGTTTTATCATGTAAATTCATTTTCTGTAAAGATATCTTGAAAAAAAGTATGGTTTTGGTGTTGTGTCGAACACCAGGTCAGGCACTGTGACCGGAGTACAGGTTAATATTAACCCCTTGAGTACGGGGTTCATTCCATGGCAGATTAATTAAACTTTTGAAGATATCTTAAACCTTTGATTACGATGATTTAATTTCAGTAAGTACGATTGTTTAATCCCTGGAGTACGATATCCTAATCTTGAGTACGAGGACTTCTACTGAACAGGTTGTCATCGTACTTATGGTTAGGTTAGGTTATGGCTTACAGTGACCTAAAGGTTATTACAAAGTTTATATGAAAATAATATTCTTATCATGATTTATCGAGAAACTAACAAAACCCGACATATATCCTTTGTACGTAAAGCATCATCACTGTACCTGTGGGCTATGTAACTAACTCGTTAATGTGTTATGACGCAAAGAATAATTACACTTTTAAACAAACGAGAGACAGTGAGAGGATTACATTATAGTTAACGGCTATTGAAACTTCTGAGGATCGTCTGCGACATATGTACAGTATGTATGTATGTATGTATGTATGTATGTATGTATGTATGTATGTATGTATGCATGTATGTATGTATGTATGTATGTGTGCATGTATGTATGTATGTATGTATGTATGTATGTATGTGTTTGTATGAATGTGTGTATGTATGTAAGTCACCTCAACTAATTGCGTCTAAAGGTATCTGAATTTTCAACAAATCATGTACTCGAGAAAGACGAATTTCATACACCGTGAGAGACTGTCGCTCTGCCAAGTAAACAAAAGAGCAATATTGTTGTTTTAAAAGTCCATAGCGACAAAAAAATATGTTGGAACGTGTCATTGGTATTCAGCGAGGAAGGGTAGGAGGTAGGGAGGGGGGAAAGGGAGGGATGAAGAGAAGGGGAAGGGTTGACGGAGAGAGGAAGGGCAGGAGGAGGGGCAGGTGGTGGAGAGAGGAGGGGGTGGAAATAAGGAAGGAAGTAGAGAGGGAGAAAAGCGGGAAGGAGAGAGGAAGGCAGAGAGAGGGGAAGTATAGGAGATGGAGAAGGGTGAGGGGGGCTCCAGGACCCGTACACTGCCTCTGCTTCACACTAATATATACTAAGCCGATGTATGTTGAACAGGTGTACGAAGACCCAAATTCAAAGTAAATTTTAAATGTCTCTTATAATACGGCTAATGACACTTTGTAACTCTTCAGATCTCTTACTACACATCAGGTAGAACAACAATATACAACTGATCGATTGGACAATTTATTCAGAGGCAAAAGCATTTATATTGTTATGGATTATGTCTGCAATAATAAAAAAAGTCACGTGTTTTTTATATTATGACAGTGGATAAATCTTACTTCCAAAGTATAAAATAGTCAAAATCCCACTGAAATATAAAACCCTCAACAGCCAGTCACTGGATGGGATTTTCGTTCGTGGCTCATCCTGTCAGCGCGACAAAACCGACCAACTCACATCTCGCAGTTTCATTCATGACGAATTTAATGAATTAAAAAAGAATTCGCCGCCTCTTTAAAAGGAGTCATTTGCTCTCGGATAACCTCCATATTGTTTTACGAGAGTAGTTTGAAGCGAAATGGTTCGGCGTTGATCGGAACCGTTTCTTGAGGGTCGTTCGTTGCCTCGTCTCGTTCATTTAAAATGAAAGCTGACTTTCTAAATAGACGCGCGATTTTACTTTCTAAATGAACTCTGGAGTTAACTTCTAAATAAACGTGGGATTTGATTTTCTAAATAAACATAGGTATTGAATCTCTCAAATGAACCCTCAAGTGAACCCTCGAGTGAATTCCCTAAAAGAACCCGTGGGACTCGACTCTCTTCGTGAGTGCTAGAGTTTATTCTCTTAAATAAACGCGGGAGTTCTACATCTGAATGACCGACTTTCATCAGGCTTGTGTGTGTGTATTCTTTCAAGCGTCTATATTGAGTACCACCTGGGTTCAGTGTGAAGTCAAATATTAAGAAGTGAGAAAATGAAGGAACGGGTGAATGAATAAATGATAGAATCAAGGACAACTGTGTGACGAGGAAATGTAATGATAAGAATAAGCGTAAAGTTAGATGAAGGAAGGAAAGAAAGAATGAATGAAAATTACCAGCATACAGGTAGCTGAAAGAAGAAAATGAATAATAATAACAAGTAAAGTTAGATGAAGGAATGAAAGAAGAGAAATAGTAATAACAAGCGAGAAATTCGAGAAAGGAATGAACGAAAGAAAGAAGAGAAAGGATGAATGATAATAAGCGGAAAACAAATATTAAATGAAAATAAAAAACATAAATAAAATAAATGAGAAGAACGATTGAATGAAAACAAATAAGAAAACCGAAAGAATAAGGAGAATGAATGATACCAAACGAAAATAAGAAGAGTGATGGAAGAGTAAGCATGAATAAAATAGAAAGCAAAAAAATAAAAAAAATAGAAAAAATGAAGAAAGGAAAAATGAATGAATGATATAACAAGGAAGACGATAAAGAGTGGCTGGCATATCCATCTTGCTTTTTTGTTCCTCATCAAATTTGAAGAAACAAAATCTGTCCACTAAGGTAATTTTGTCGTTTCAAATTCCTCCACCTGGTGGTGGCTGAGGCAGCATTAGCACACGAGTGAATTAATCTGGCAAAAAAGTTACGCAAATGTTGACCAAAAATTTTACCGAGAAAATTCGTTATGGGATTATTGTGGAATTTTGCAATGTAACTTATTATTTTGTTAATAGAAAGATGTCGTTATTATTATCATTAGCAGTAGTAGTAGTTGTAGTGGTGGTAGTAGTAATATAATAATAATAGTAGTATTAATAGTAGCAGTAGAAGACCCCACACGCCTCCCCCTGGACTTGTGTACGAGAGGAACCAGTCACTCCATACCTCACTCTGAGTCTTGAGCTCAAACAAATTCCTGACTGGCAATACATAACTATACTCTCGTATCCACCGCAATTCACTCAAGGTGCAGAGTGAACCCTGAGCTCCAAGGTCGACAAGGGATGATTCTCTCGTTGTTTGGTTGCTGGATTGAAACAGTTTATTTAGTCAGAAAAATACAGATAAAAAGCGAACAATATTGAGATGGATGAGTCCATAGTGAGAGCCGGGGCACTCTTGGAGGCACCTGATGAATACCGTACAACATACATCCAAAGTATCATCTTAAGGTCATGTGTTGAGAGTCTCACTACCACGCTCAAGGTCATGTGTTGAGAGTCTCACTACCACGCTCAAGGTCATGTGTTGAGGGCCTCACTACCACGCTTAAGGTCATGTGTTGAGAGTCTCACTACCACGCTCAAGGTCATGTGTTGAGGGCCTCACTACCACGCTCAAGGTCATGTGTTGAGGGCCTCACTACCACGCTTAAGGTCATGTGTTGAGGGCCTCACTACTACTTTTCAGGCTAAGGGTTCCCGACTATAAACTAGGTGGAAGAAGATAGTCATATTTGGGTGAAATGTTTTTAATCGAGTTACGTTTATATCTGCCTGCGATTAAGAAACAAATGCCATCTGCCAACCTATAATTAAATAGGAAACCCTTTCATGCGTACGACCAGAACACTGACGGCTGACCCACAACACGCGGCAGGCGGGATGGCTGTGAACTACTGCACTTGTACTTAGTAAAACTGTACTCCAGTGTTGTCAATAAAACACTTAAGGTAAGCTGCCTGGCACGTTTATTGAGGATTTAACTTAATGCTAGAAAGCAGTACAATAAAAATCTTGTTGTATTCGACTGCTACAATAAAGAATCAAGCACAAAAAGTATCAGAGAAAGGCGGACTACAGGAGCTGGAGCCATCAAGAATGTCGATCACTCTCCCTACAACAAACTGGTCCAATATTCTCACAGTGGCTGAGATCATGATGGATGTGATATTTTCTTCTTCCAGTCACCTGTTAGGTGGTGAAATGTCCCAACCCAGCCCAAGATATCAACCAGCTGTGAGTACCACGACGATAAAGGCCACACCAGTAGGATTATATACTACACATATATTGCTGCTGTGGCCTCAACAAGTCACTTGACAACAAAATTATGCAGCTTAAGAGAAAACTATTTTGTGACTCACTGTAGATGTAATTTGGTACAGCCAAGAAACAGCAATTCATTCCTGTACCTACTATCTGCTGTGACAGGATGACACACCTTTTTCCAGCAGACCTCAGTAAGACAGCAAAATGGAAGGTATTAAGACATCATCACAAAATGCTGAGATATTTAGGTCACGATACACTTCGCATGAAAACGGAAAAAACAAATATTCAGCTAAAAAAAGAGTATAAATAAAGCCATTGATGATCAGAGATTCACACTGTTTACCGAGTACCTGTGAGCACGATGTCTTCCCCCAAGGATTGATGTTGTATATCATCACGGAAAGACCCCCCACCCCACCGTGCATAGTGTTGAGACAAGTGCATCATCTTGAGCCTACTGTTACTGCACTGCTGGTGGAATATGAGAAAACAATCACCAACTAGTTTCCGATCTAAAAAGTTCCTCTCACTTGCTGCTAATGCATGTCTTAACCTAACATCACGTGGAGCAACACCCAGACCTAAGGGTAGTACGTCTCAGTTGTCATGTATGTACAGAGCAAGTGCAGAGGCAAGTGTTCTGAGTTACAAGGTGCTTAAGACAAAAATGAAAGTTGAAGCAGATGTTCAACTTCAATATCTGACATTTTAGCTCATCTGATGATGTTAATCGAGTCTTCCCGTACTTATCTTCATACTGTACTGTAGGTTGTTGGTCAGTGCCACACAGGGATCATAATTATATATTAAGGGATTTTGAAAAGCTAATTAGTACGGGATATTGCCGACATAAATATATTGTCTGACTTTGTTCATATCTGACGCAGGTATCGTCATATTCATACATACACAATAATGACAAATGAACATGATAGTTGAACATGAACAGTCTTCCTTTTTAAACATAATATTTTGCGTTAATTGGTAGTAAAGGCTGCGCTGGCAGACTGGTTATGATACATTAGGAACCTTTACTCCTGGATGCTGTGAATAATTGTTCAATTTTTTTTAAGGATTTTATGTCGAAAGAGAGAGAGAGAGAGAGAGAGAGAGAGAGAGAGAGAGAGAGAGAGAGAGAGAGAGAGAGAGAGAGAGAGGATGGTGTGTACAGTACAATACGCCATGAAACCCGACAACCTCTTAAGACACAGGTAATGTGAGAGAGTACGTGGGAGAGGCTGATAGTGAGGGAAGGTGAGTGTAGGAGAGGCTGATAGTGAGGGAAGGTGAGTGTGGGAGAGGCTGATAGTGAGGGAAGGTGAGTGTAGGAGAGGCTGATAGTGAGGGAAGGTGAGTGTGGGAGAGGCTGATAGTGAGGGAAGGTGAGTGTAGGAGAGGCTGATAGTGAGGGAAGGTGAGTGTAGGAGAGGCTGATAGTGAGGGAAGGTGAGTGTGGGAGAGGCTGATAGTGAGGGAAGGTTAGTGTAGGAGAGGCTGATAGTGAGGGAAGGTGAGTGTGGGAGAGGCTGATAGTGAGGGAAGGTTAGTGTGGGAGAGGCTGATAGTGAGGGAGAAGGGAGAGGAAGAGGAGGAGGGGAGTAGGAGGGAGGAGGAGGAGGGGAAGAGGAGGAGGTAGAGGAAGAGGGGAGGAAGAGGAGGAGGGGGAAAAAGGGAGGAGGGGGAGAAGAGGAAGAGCGAAGGAGCGTGAATACACTGTCTCAAGGTTGAAAATAGAACCTCATTTCTTGCTATAAGTTCACCCAATACTTTCATTCACTGGGGCTTTTGTTGTTACGTTGGGCTTCTTCTGTCTCGTATCGGGATTGAGAGGGAACGAACTTATTCGAGAGGATAGTGAAGATACAGGATAATAAAGATTAGCTAATCTTTCTCGGAGCCAAGGAAAAAAAAAGTTTGGTGGGCACTGTACTCGATCACCTGCCGTCCCTCAACTGTAACGTTAGGTACCAGCTGTCTCACTTTCACTTGTTTACTTTCTCACTCTCTCTTTGTTGCTCTCGCTGTCTCACTCTCTCCAGTGCTCTTTATCACTTTCTATATCTCTCTCTCATTATTGTTTTCCTTCTCTTTATTGCTTTATCTTACTCTCTCTACGGCGCTCTCTCTCTCCCCCCTCTTTATTGCTCTCAGTCGCTCTCTTTATTGTTCTCTTTCACTTTATTGCTCTCTCACTCTCTCCATTGCTCTCTCACTCTCTCCATTGCTCTCTATCTCTCTCTTTAATGCTCCCTATCCCTCTCTTTAAGGAATTTGTTAAGTAATGAACATGCAACGTAATTAAAGTGAATCGCATGTTAAGTGACTTGAATGGTCTGTTTATTACTTATATGTGGGTTAAGTAACTTGTTAAATAATGACTATGAAACATAACTAATTTATACGCTAACACTTATAAAATAGCTAACACACGTTGTAACAATAAGTGACGCACTAGACGCAATAAGTGACTCACCAGACGCAATAAGTGACTCACCAGACGCAATAAGTGACTCACCAGACGCAATAAGTGACTCACCAGACGCAATAAGTGACTCACCAGACGCAATAAGTGACTCACTAGACGCAATAAGCGACTCACCAGACGCAACAGACAACTGACTCACCAGACACAATAGACCACTGACTCACCAGACACAATAGACCACTGACTCACCAGACACAATTGACCACTGACTCACCAGACACAATAGACCACTGACTCACCAGACACAATAGACAACTGACTCACCAGACACAATAGACCACTGACTCACCAGACACAATTGACCACTGACTCACCAGACACAATAGACCACTGACTCACTAGACACAATAGACCACTGACTCACCAGACACAATAGACCACTGACTCACCAGACACAATAGACCACTGACTCACTAGACATAATAGACCACTGACTCACCAGACACAATAGACCACTGACTCACCAGACACAATTGACCACTGACTCACCAGACGCAACAGACAACTGACTCACCAGACACAATAGACCACTGACTCACCAGACACAATAGACAACTGACTCACCAGACACAATAGACCACTGACTCACCAGACACAATAGACCACTGACTCACCAGACACAATAGACAAATGACTCACAAGATTTATGGACTAAGATAACGTGACGAACTTATTCAATAATACAAAATAAAGTTACGACCGAAAATACATTAGTCACTATAACTCACCGTAATTGACTGACTAAAACAGTGACTGAAATATCAGGTCCGAAATTTCGAGTTTATTGTCAAATATATCGCGAGTCAGCCAACAAAGTCTTACTGTAGTCTTATCACAAATAAAAATACAACGCTGGAATATATACTGGAATTAATACCCCTTAGATATACCACATTGAAATGTATCACCGTGTAATAAATAATTTTTAAATATACTGCACATAAATTTACATACCTGTATATCACAGAGAAATATACAACACTGCATTATTTATCACTGAAACATATACAGTATACTTTACACTGAAACACATCGCACTGAAATATATCATGAATCCTCCCACCAGGTTCTGAAATCTGGAGTTATATTGAAATATATATCACCATGTTGCATACCTTGTCTTGGCGCCCAGCGACTCATGAGGTCTTAGGTCACCCTGAAATATAGTCACCTCGTCCTCTCATTGTTGTAACTTATTGTTGGAGGTGTACGGGGATAGCTACTCACAGGAAGATCATATATACATCTGATTTTATCCTTTCCAAATTTTTGTTGATCGGTTTAACTATCATCAAAACACTTCAAAAATTTTCATACCAGTCCATCTCGTACCACTAGTCACTTAACAATACACTCACTCAAGTTAAATGAGCTTGTTGTCGTTCGATGGCAAATACCTGTGTGTCGCATCACTGTCTCAGGTACCCCAATTCACACTGTCTTTTGTGAGTAAATAAGTCAGGGTGCGTCTCCAAGGAGGGTTTAAAAGTGTGACAGCAACAAGACTTTCAATTTTAATTACAGCGTGAAGGCTTTCAAAAGTGTGACAGCGAGCAGGTATTCAGACATGTGACAGCATGAAGACATTCAAACGTGTGACAGCAAATAAATATTTAAACGAGTTAAGATGTTAGAAAATTTAACGCACTACCTATCGACGCCTTAACTTACCACACACAAATCCTGATAATGAAATAACGTAGTTTATGTCCAATCAAAACTTTAAGCTTAAGTTGAAGAAACGAAAAAAAATAAACTCCAGAAAGCAGCATTTACATTTCAATCATTTGTGAATAGGTTTAATGGAATGATTAACATACTCCCAAGCCTCTCTGTCGCTTGTCTTGTTCTCGCTCGGGTCACTTGAAATACTCTCTACGTAAATGATTATTATATCTCAATCGGTCATAATTGTACGAGTATAATTCATGCTTAATCAACAAGTATTCATTTGATGTGACAATTTAACTCACTGATATTTCATGATCAGTTGGTGAATTTGTCAGCATCGAGAGGGTAGAGTCTGTTGCTTGTTAGTGAGGCAGATTGACAGACAGAGCCAGACAGACAGACATAAACTTTTATAATCATATATTTTTTGTAGCTAAACGCGATATGAAGCATCGATTTGTGATATGTTCTTTTGTTCCTTTATTAATAAGACCAAAACACCAAACAAATTAACGATATACCCTGTAGTTTGGAGTCGATCACAGGTTGTTTACTATACATTTTTTATTTTGGTGAAGGGCGTGGCGGCACCCCAGAGTATTAAGGTTGTTACACACTACAAGGATACTAACGGAGGGTTCAGTGTTACCCTTCCCTGATCACTTTTATAAGTGTCATCCCCTCACCGAATGTGAAAGTTTGTCTCATAAGTAGTGTGGATACAGCGCACTGTATAGTAACACCAATACCCATGGAGGCAGCGTGGCCGGCACTACAATTGACCGCCTTCTTCCCCAACTTATAAAATTAGGTACCTATATTTAGGTGGATGGGCTGGGAGGTCTCGGGGCAGAACTAGTGATCCTGAGGATATGAGGCGAGCGTTACATCCATTCATCAGCTCACTCACTCCCCACTAAATAGGAAACAGCAAGCAGGTGTCAGTACCTGGTGGTACACGCACGCGGCAATGAGCAAACTATTGGTGGAAGTCTTCCCTAGCAAACACAAAATTTGAAATACCAAACAGTAAGGTATTACACATGGTGCAGTGAGAAAAATAAAACTTAGGTATTAGTTCTCCCTCCCTCTCTCCCCCCTTCCTCTCTACGTCCCTCCCTCCCTACCTCTCTACGTCCCTCTCTCCCTCCCTTCGTCTCTACGTCCCTCCCTCCCTCCTTCCCTCTCTACCTCCCTCTCTCCCTCCCTTGTCTCTACGTCCCTCCCTCCCTCCTTCCCTCTCTACCTCCCTCTCTCCCTCCCTCCCTACCTCCCAAGCCACTTTCAGACCAGCGTCATTCCCGCACCGAAAATGAAATACCAAACAGGAGCGCGGGTGGGTGTGGGAGGCGGGAGTCTGGCACCACAAAGGCAGTATTCATTAAGTTATATTTGGGAGGATATTTGATTACGACCATTCATTAGTGCCAGAGCAGGTAATCATGACACACTTTTACGAGCGGTGATCATATATCAGTGCTGTCTCTTTTAAGGCTCGTTGTTGTATGGTAGTTATTGAGGGTGGCTATGTGACACACTTATTACCTTTTAATGGTTTTTGTTGTATGGTGTTGTCTTATTAATCACGACTACAGGTAAGCTTCGTAGATTCCTTCTCTATCTATGGCGTTCATTACCTGCATAATATTCATATAATGTACAGTATATCTCACTGTAGGAGATGAAACCCAGACGCATGAGAACACTGTATATGTCTACCATAACAACCGTGGGTTACATTATAGTCCTCTCGTTGTCTTGTGTTCTATATTTTACAACAATGAGATGGGAGTGTTAGGATTATGAGGTATATGATGTAAAAGTTACAAAAAAAATCAAAACCCGAGAGACGATAAAAAATATTGATTTGTCGCCACAGCACAGAACCGTCAACTGACTGACAGACTTAAAAACATACAAGAACAAGGCGATAGTGTGCAGTTGAAACTCACAACAGTGTTCATCACACTCTCTCGTGGGTGTACATGGTGCCAACAACACCAGGCTGTCTACCTCACTCTTATGGAATATTTATGTAGGCTTTCATTGTTTCCTTTTATATCTCTATATTTGGTTACAAACACGAAAAGAAGTACGAAGCATTTTGGTAATTCTATTCTCAAGTGGTTCTACACACTATATGAATCGCATGTCAACTGAATTTTTTTTTTTTTTTGGGGGGGGGGGGGGGCCTCGAGCGCGTATATCAACATCACTGTTCTCGTATTAAGATAAAAAACATAAAAAACAAACCCCAATGCAGGGGCCCTCCTCCCTCGTCCACTTGGTCTTGACCTTTCAGGGAACTCCTTAAAACTCTTCCTGGGTTAGTGAACTGCTGTTGATGATGAAGCTGTGCTCAAGTGAGTAAAGACGAGGGAAGGAGTCACCACAATAATTAACAATTTTGTGACATTTAGAATATCTAGGTGAATTATTTTACTGCTGGACTAAGTGGACGCTGCTTTACCACTGGGGAATATTTGGAGTGGGGCCTCTTAGAACTGATGCTCATTGCAACTGGGCCCTTTAGGACCACTTGAGTAGTAGCTTATTCGGACACGGACATGAACACGGTCACACGGACGCACGTACACACGCACGACACATTTTGATCAAGGAGAATTGAGTCTTCGATCATGACAGTTGAGGATACGAGATACTTTTGTCCACGGATCAGCAACACGATCATTCCCGGATCAGCAGGACCAGTTAGGCTGTTGCAGTCGGATTAGTAAAGCGAACGCCCGCTTGTGAAGCCATGCTGGGAATCATTGATCAATTTGTGCTTCTCCAGGTGGTTTCGAATAGAGTTTGAAATGATTGCTTCCAGTAATTTGCCTACAATTGATGTTAGACTGATTGGACGGTAGTTAGAGGATAGTGATCTATCCCCCTTCTTGAAAATTGGTATTACATTCACTATCCTCCAGGATTCTGGTACTACACCTGTTTTTAAGGACATGTTAAACAACTTTGCTAAGGACATACTTAGCTCTTCCTTACATTCCTTTAATACTCTGGCAAATATCTCATTGGGACCAGGTGACTTATTAGGCTTTAGTTTGTCTATTTGCTGACTAACATCTTTACTAGTCACTACTATCTCGCTTAATTTGTTTTCTTCACTATCTCTGAATAGAGTCGGTGCCTCGGGTATCAAGCTTAAATTTTCGGTGGTGAAAACTATTGACAAATATTTATTCAGATTATTGCTCATTTCTCCATTGTTATCAGATAGCTCGCCGGTATCTGACTGTATTGGGCCAATCTTTTCTCGTGTTTTAGTTTGATACATTTGATAGAATCCCTTGGGGTTTGTCTTCGCCTCCCTTGCTATCCTCAGCTCATTATTCCTCTTTGCTTCCCTTATCTCGGTCTTAACCCTACCGGCCAATACCTTATAATAATCCCGGAGGTAAATTTCGCCACAATTTATCCTCCTACCTACAGTATAGCCTTCCTTTGACCAATAATGTTCTTTAAATAATTATTTGACCAATAATAAAGTGAGACTTAATGAGCGGTGATGAAAGACCCTACCTGGCGCACCTAAATACATTACAACAACAACAATAAATATGAGAGTTTGCCGGTAAATTTGTGCTAATTTTCTTTTCTGTCCCTAAAATACAGCTACATATAGTCGTATATCATTCCTGTAGTACAAAATGATTCTATTTTGTAACCAACACCAGGAGAATCTAAAATCTTTCTTTCCAAAATATTCGCATTCTAATTAAGACAGAGAAACAGTATATGGGCAGACTTCTGATGCTCTTTTCTTTTTATGGTAGAATCAACATCCAAATCCTGATATGCAGCGTGGCAGAGGAGTTCTATATTGTGTGTGTGTGTTTGTGTGTGTGTGTGTGTGTGTGTGTGTGTGTGTGTGTGTGTGTGAGAGAGAGAGAGAGAGAGAGAGAGAGAGAGAGAGAGAGAGAGCCGACTGATTGTAATATAGTGATGAAAGGATTTGTGAGTACCGGGGCGGGTTAAGGGCTAAGGTTAGGGCTGCGTGATGAGGGGTAAGGCTAGGGTTGGGGTGAGGGCGGGGATGCAGATCAGATGAGGGCTGGAACTTAGGGTAGGGTGAAGCCTGAGATAAGGATTGGGTGAGAACTAGGGCTGTAATGAGGACTGGGATGATGGCTGGGGTGAAAGCTGAGATGAGGGTTGGGGTGCGGACTCAATAAGGGCTTGTGTTAGGGTTGAAATAAAGTCTGGAGTGGAGAATGGCTAAACATATATTAAAGTTAATCCCCCTGCAAAAAGTTTCCCGCTTTTAATAGGACATAAAATAGTAGAATCGCCAGGCCCTCCTATTGCTCTTAAACACACGGGGGAAAAAAGCTGAATATTGCAGGGAACGAACCATAAGTGTCCGGGTGAAAGCTATCCAGTCTATTTAACTTGATAAAGCCGCCTCGAAATCAAGCCAGTGAGAAGCTTACTCCCGATCTGTGTTTTCTCTGTGTTTAAGATGATTTTTTTCTGAACCACTGATATAATTCTAACGTTCGACCTACAGGATTTTATTGCCTTTAAAATTGTGAAAATGTTCGTCATTTTATACTGTGAATATTCATGACGGTTCATCAGTATCACAAAAGAATATAAAATGAGGTCTTTGGGATATTATCTGAAGTGAAGTTAACTGAGGTCTTATGGTGTAGTGATTAAGTAGTAAATATTGTTGTCTAAAGTCACGTTACTCCCCCTCAGCATCCCAGGACAGTTTTTTCAGTATCCCTCTAAAAAGTGTGAGTGTAAAGGGCAGGTAGACTTTTTTTTGCAGAGGAGAAGAAGGAGGAGGGGGGGAGGTTAAATATTGTTTTGCCCCGGACGCCAGACACCCTGACTCTACGCCACTGAGTGAGGGAAAAGTATTTTTCCCAACACGTTCAGGCGGGAGGCATCTTCTTATAAAAGTTTCCCGGAACAGATATACTGTACACACAATATGGTAATAGTTTAAACTTCTGAATAACAAACAATATTCGCGTTTGTCCTGGATTATGGGACGATTATTTACGTTTTCTGCGACCATTTGTTTCATACGATATCTCTAATATAGTTGACATTTTCGTTTGCTACATTTTCTATAACGATGTTGAAGGAGGGTGGGTGGGAGACGTAGTTTTCGAGTGGGTTTTTAGTTCTGTATGTCTGGTGGGATTTGGAAACTCTCGGATTAGGCGTCGACGATAGCGTAGGTCGCAACCTATTATCTACCACCTCGACAAATACACAAACAGACATAAAAATAAATACACATGTACACACATACACACACGCACATACATACAGTCATACTTACAAAAAACTAAAATATTTTCACACACACATCAGTGCTCAGGGAGGTCAGAGAAGAGATCATGACCGATCTACTTTACAAGGTACAGTAGACAGATTTGACTCACCCTTTCTTGGTGTTTTTCCCACAGTTGTTCAGTACTACGACTGATTGAGATGATTTCTAATAATTTGCCGTAAGCTTCATATCAGTTAATATTATTGACACAGTTGATTTAGTGATAGCTATAACATTAATTCGTTTTCTCTAATATGCAAAGTAAACTACTGTTGACTAAACAGCTCGCGTAACCTTAATCCTTGTGTGTTTTGTTGACATTGTGTTTAGACAGACGGCTTATAAACCTTATCCAGGCTATGTATTACCGGCCACTTTACCACACTAAGACTCTCTTTTGCACAGTATAAATCTCACCCCCAAGAAAGTGCATAATTTGGTTACCTTCACAAAGGGGGTAATTTTTCTTTTTGGCTGATGGCTCCAGAACCAAGCGAAAAATACACATTTAATTTTTCTTTCTCGCGCCATTAAAACACTTGTAGTCGGGTTTCTGACAAGTGATGCTGGTAAATGTGGAATTATTTTAAATATAAACATTATTTTAATATATGTTATATGAGTAGTATTTATTAAAAACATAGTTGATATAATGTATGGCGTTAGTATTATTTTATCTTTTGGTTTAATTTACACGGTTCCCTTAAATGACCTAACCTACAAGATCTTCTGACCTACATCCAGGTAAAGAGGTCATGTGTGTGAGGGGTCATGCACGTATGGGAGTTATATAGATAAGGGAGATAACTATCATCCAGTGTATTTTTCTTTCATGTTGCTATTATGATATGGTTAATAACAAGAAACAGTGTACACCAATCACAGACATAGCCACAGGTAGATAATGTCATATAGTGCCAAGAGAATTTTGGACGTAAGAGAGAGAGAGAGAGAGAGAGTGTGTGTGTGTGTGTGTGTGTGTGTGTGAGGTAAATATATATACACCATGTTAAATATATTTCACTTTGTACTCCTTCATGGTATTTAATAAAAATACCAACTGAAGGAAAATAGTACTGGAATCAGCCCAACATATTATGTTTTACCGTAAAAAGCGACAGGTGAGTTTATGGTTTATATTCTACCTGGTGGAGATTATCTGATCACGGTATCAGAAATTATTATATTTCACATCCATAACACAGTGAAAACACCGTTAATATTGTTATTTAATTTTTAATATATATATTTTTTTAGTTAGTATTATCTGTGGCGGTAAATGTTATAACTCAAGAATTAATACAAGTAAGGTCACGTCTGTTAGTACCGTGCATTAACTTAATAAAGCTTATAAAGGTAGCTACAGTCGCGTTCAAATATCCTGTCGGTTCTTCTGCTGCTCCACGAACCCTAAGATTCACTCGTGAACCCGAAAGAGTAGATGCTGATGTATTATTCTACTCATAAATGTTTCGGATTCACGAGTCTGAACTTGGTGGTTCGTGGAGATGGAAAAAAACCGACAGGACTCTTGTTCGCGATTGTACAGTATGGTAGAAGGTGTGTGGGTGGCGTGTGTCGATGTGGATGGCGTGGGTCAGTGTACGTGGCGTGGGTCCGTGTGATTGACGTGGGTCGGTGTTGGTGGCGTGGGTTAGTATGGGTGGCGTGTGTCGATGTGGATGGAGCGGGTCAGTGTACGTGGCGTGGGTCGGTGTTGGTGGCGTGGGTTAGTATGGGTGGCGTGGGTCGGTGTGAGTGGCGTGGGTCGGTATGGGTGGCGTGGGTCGATGCGGGTAGCCTGGGTCAGTGTGGGTGGCGCCGGTGGGTGTGGGTGGCGTGTCTGAAGACGGGCTTCCCACTCAAACATGGTGGCCCTATTCAAACAACAATTATTCGGGAAACTACTGTAAGTGACTTGCAGCTTCAAATGTAACAATTACTGCGGCACACTAAACTACAGGAAATACGTGAAGATTTGGCACCCCAGCTCATTTCATCTGTTGATTAAACTCTCTGTGCACCCCGGGGGTCTCTGTGTCTGAATAAAATAGTGAGGTATTGTTTGTATATGGAATTCCGCTCGTATATGGACTGTTGAGATATATATGTGGCCTCGTGTTTCCTTGCTTGAAATGGTAAAATGCTACAACGACCACGAAGATGGCACTGGCAACACCCATAGACAGAGTTGCTGGTGACCAGGGTGTGGGAGTTCACATTATTGTTATTTAGAATAAATGTCTTTTTCCATACACTCTGAGTATTTTAATACTACTTGTCTGCTATCTCTATATTCTACGCTCGGCTCACCCTGACGTGGGTCAGCCTTTGTGATTCAGTTACCAGGTAATGGATTATCAAACAAATATGATTTTACTTCATAAGATCTTGACCGTTGCTTGGAATACTGGGTATCACTTGTATTTGCATTTTCATCAAAACTGCCTCATCAAAATGAGAGGACACAACATTATTCTACCCTATAAATTGTCTGCAGTTATTCCACTACCAGCAACTCAGAGTTGGGTGGAGGCGGGGCAGGGCAGGTGGAATCGAGGGTTCCCTCTTGTGCACAACATAGAAACTTTATTACTTTTAGGACCTTTAAGCAACAGCTAAATCACTTTGCATCATAAATTGGTCACTTGATAAAATAATAATACTGAGACTGTCAATAGTTTTCTACCCATTTAACTTAATTGTTTGGCACAATTGTACTATGTGGTTTACTGATTTTATTCCGGACAGCTGCCAACTGAACTGCTTTTGTTCACATCAAGTTTGTATTTCAATAGATATGTGGTGCCCACTTCCTGATTGTTTTGAATGAGATATAATTAATCCCTTCAGTACGACGTCTTCTTATCTACTTTATTCTAGCTACCGCCAGACGATTTTATTTAGCTGGGGAAGCTCCATCTCGTATAGATTAAAACAGATCCATAATCCATTTGCTAATAAACGCCCCTTTTTACAAAGGAGCACCTTACTTAGAACATGAATTCATCATCCTCTCAGCCTATTGTAACTATAGTATTTTTATCTGGCTACCGTTAAACGATTACACTCAGCTGACAAAACTCCTATTAATTATCAAAGCGTTATTCTACACTGCAATCTCCCCCAACTGATATACACTTTCCCTCCTCACCACCAAGTACTCCGTCTCACCCCACAAAAAGACACCAACCCCAACACACTCCCCACTCTCCCTCTCGCTCACTCGTGAATGAACCAGTTTCACTCTTCAGGGTTTGGGGGTTAACACCTGAGGAGGAGAGAGGATTGGCAACGCTAGGTGGTAAAGTCAGGAGTGGAACCAACTGTACATGTACTGTACAGTATTTTCCATTATGTGTTAGGGCGCCTTACAAGACACTCCGTGTAACAGGGGCATACCGTCCAAAAACATTGTTATGGAGTACACATGAGTGAGTGACAAGTTTCCTTCAACACGACCTACGTCAACACACACACAGCATTTTTTTTTAAACACACTCAACGTTCAAAAGTCAACTGGAATGTTTTTTCGTAAGCACAACATCTTGTAAACTTAATATTATCTGTTCTAACACCACTTCAGTCACTGTCACACCCGTCTCAAAGTTAATACACAATATCACCCCAACGCCAAGAGTTCAGAGAATCGTCACCTGCCGCAAAATAACATCGGCGAATGTGTAACGCCAGAGGTGGCGTCCTCTTATCTTGACTACCAACAAGAGAAAATGGTACCTTCTGTACGTGTACGAACAGGAACTTCTTTAAATATTGGTCCTAGGAAATGTTTATATTATTTTATGTATTGGTCCTGGTTCTACGTATATAGTTGAGTATAGGTTCAATGCTTATCCTTACGCTTATAAAACTACAGTAATCAGGGAAGATATGGGCGAATGATTAGGTATAAATGTAGAATGTCTTTACCGCCTCTGTTGACTGTAACAACACAACTTTATTCTGTAACTTTCCTAAAATTTTACGGAGAATGTAATGCAATTGGAAAATAATTCTTTATAATTTGAAATGACATAAGAGAGAGAAAGAGAGAGAGAGAGATCTGTTGTGATGACTGCCTTTGAATCACAGTACTCACTTCTTGCTGGAATACCACAGATAAGTCTATCACATTTTTCCTTCACTCCAGATAAATCACAAGTAACTTAGTTTCTAAATGTACTAAAAGATGACTTAGTCAATATGCGGCGGATGAAGACTAATCCCTCTGTAGATCCAAGATGATACTACGTGTGAAACGAAACAGGAGCCCATCATGCAAACGGACACCGACTTTAGGAAGAGCACCGCGTAAATAAACAAACCCAGGGTTAACTCTGACTCAAGACGGACATCTTCACTCCACACGCATACTGTACAGGTCCTGGCACGAAAGGTTTTCAGAGAAACTTACAACATAGCGACACATCCTTCATCTCCCCGCAGCAGAAAGCAACCTCTTCAGTATAACACACGTCTCACGCTCAACTCTGTGCTGGGATATTCCACCTTCCCTTGTCCGGTCTGGTCTGGTGCGAGGCAAACGCATCTCAGCTTCTTTAACAGGATACAAGCCTAAGGGCCCGCTCACACCACGGCCGGAATCAGACTTACTTTACTGCTTCGGGTTCAGGGTCTTTAAGCACAATTCTCTAAATCGTAATTTCCTCCTCGTGGAGAACTTAAAACCTATATTTTGGCTGTCAGTTTACATATAGTAGTTGTGCTTCTTCTGCCAATCTTGAAACCCCGTGGGTGTACCTAGAGCCACGGGGTTACTGTACATTAGATGTAAACTGTATACAAACATGGTAAACAGCTTCGGGAATCACGGTTACGGGTCCCATAGGAGTACTTCTCTATTGCATTGCACTTAACACTAATTGGGCCATATTGTACTGATTGGTTTAAATATATTATTGTTTTGTGGAGTGAACTGTATCGCAGCGTGTTTGGTGCTTTATCTGACACCACACTGAATATTTAAGACATCGCTCCAGACCTTACAGATGGATGTCTATTCGCACGTGAGAGATGTCTTTTTTCTTTAGGTGTATCTACAGTATATGGCTATTAAAGGTACATTTTCTATTGAACCTTTGCAACAATACACGTAGTTATCCGTAAGTTGGTTTATATATATATATATATATATATATATATATATATATATATATATATATATATATATATATATATATATATATATATATATATATATTGTGGAAGCAATTCATTCAAGTCTGCACACTAAGTACTCAGCGCTACTCTCCTTCACTTTCCTCAAACTAAACTAAATAATTTATTAGATAAACTGGCCTCGGCGTATCCCAGCAAGAAGAGAATTTATTAAACTAATTGACTGGACGTTTGGGGGGTTTTGAATTCATTTATTTATTTATATTTTTTAATACTCATAGACTGAGCGAGCGAGCGAGGAGGGAGGCGGAGGACTCACCAGATACTATGATATGCTCTCACCCTCGAGGGACTTGTGGGTGTAATGTAAAAATGTTGTGATAAAATGTGGATGAAGTCCTGCGGGAGGAGGGGGAGGAGGAGAAGGAGGAAGAGAAGGGGAGGAGGTAGATGGGGAGACATCACGTGGAGAGGGAAGAGAAGGAAATGGATGGTGAGTAAAGAGAATGGAAGGTAAGGAATCGGGAAGGGAGAAGAGAAGGAGAAGGAAGGAAAGACAAAGGTGACAAAAGGTGGGTAGAGGAGGAGGAGCAAGTAGTAGAGAAAGGAGAGGGGATGAGGGGAGAAAAGGAAGGCATGGAGAGTGGTAGGGATAATAAGCAGAGGGTAGAGGTGAGGAAACGAGGATAGGTAAGGTGAGAGACAGGGAGAAGTGATGCGGAGAGAAAGGGGGACGATGAAGATGAAGGGCGGAGAGGAGAAGGAAATTTTTTAGGGCATATATATATATATATATATATATATATATATATATATATATATATATATATATATATATATATATATATATATATATATATATATATATATATATATATATGTAAAACATATGCCAAAAAAATGACAAAATCAGGAAAAATTAAACAGTGAAAAAGAAAACGAAACAAAAGTAAAGATACAGAAAAATACGAAAAACTAACTTTTGTTTACTAGGACGTGTATATAGAACATGGAGAGATAGTGTATTAGCTAATCCAGCTGTGATTTTTATTGTGATACGTATCTTTGATAGCTCATTTCAACTTAACTAACCTCAGTAAAACTAGGTCGTGATTGTCCTTTACAAGTGATCCTCGATTCTTGTCATTCAGCAGTTAGTGTGTGACTCCACCACGTGGCAGGATGCTGGTTCACCCAAGGGTTGGTTCACCACCAGTAAACACACTCAATAGTGTCATTACTGAGTGAACAAAGGCTAGTGTAAAAAGAAGGAAACCTCGTCCTCCAATCAAAATTTTAATACGAACACTACTGTAGTACTACAAGTATCACTAACACTCGGATTTGTGCAGAATAATCATATTGACAATAAACTAGATATATAAACAGCACACAGGCATGAGACAAGCGGAGGTGACAGTGAACAACCAACTTTAACCTTAAAGTCATGGGTGTGTGGCTCTTGTCGCCTGGTACACAACCATGATATAGGGAGATAATTCCCCTACTGTCAGGGTCATGAAAGTTTGTATATTAGTTAACCCCTTGAGTACGATGACGTACCTCCTTGAGTACCATGATGTACTAATTGTACTTCCTTGAGTACGATGACGTACCTCCTTGAGTACGATGATGTACTTCCTTGAGTACGATGCTTAACCCCTGAAATACGAAGATTTAACGCCCTGAGTAATATGACTTATACAAAGCCATTATAGAGGAGAAGGGGTTAAGCTTTTATAAATTCTCAGAGGGTTTCTATGTTGCAAAAAAAAAAAAAAAAAATCCAACACAGAATAATCCGTCTTCACAACACAGGAAAATCTGTCTCTGATATAGAGGATACTTCACCTTTGCAGCGCAGCAACTCTCGCTCCAATCACGGGAACATACATAGGAACACATTGAAGTCTAAATTTGCAGTAGAGTAACTTTCTTACTTAATATACAGAAAACTCCATCTTTGCAACAAGAGGAGACTGCAACAAACGAGAAGGCATAAATGTAAAATGGTAAAACCCATCATCCGCATGCAGTGTTTATTCAATATATAACTTTGCAACATTGATTAAAGGGCCGTAACAACATGGATATCGCCTCTTTTCCAACATATTAATACGTTACTTGTGACAGATACACCTCTTTCCGACCTACATATATTCCTTTTCAACATGGTTATATTTTTTCGAAATATATTATATATATATATATATATATATATATATATATATATATATATATATATATATATATATATATATATATATATATATATATTTGCAACGCAATTACATTCCTTTGCAAAATAGATAAACTAGTTTCAAGAGAGCAAACTCCTGTGTCTGACGCAGCACAGCCTCCTCTTTATCACAGTTCCAAACTTTGATATTAAGAGTAATTGAAATCAGAATTTATAATAGATATTAAAGCGTATTCAAATGATTAATTATACGTTATATTTACACGTATGTAAATGACCATTATTTTATCTAGCACGTCCATGTGATTTGCATTGATTGTACATTGACGGAACAGGTCAGAGCACAAACATTTTTGTTGTGTTGATATTTTTTGGGGCCAATGTTAATGTTAATGATTGTGGTCATACCATTGATGTTAAGAGGTTTATTGTTGTCTGAAGCTGTTGTTGGCGAGTTTAGATAGTGAAGTGTTTTACCCGTGTTGTAGTATAGGTATCGAGAGGAATTTGGCATTTTCTAAAGTCATCATTGTGAAGTTTAAACTATATCAGCACTGACTGTTGCATAATTATGTCATCCAATATCCTTATAGCTATACCCTCAAAAACAAACTGGCCAAGTAGTTATGAAAATTTCATCCGTAAATTACACTGAGAGATGTATAGTATTCTAATGAGAGACCAATCTGCAGAAGTGGTTTAGTGGAGATAGTCTACTAGTCCCTTGTGTACGGGGTCGCCTCTCAGCTGAATAAAATCGTCAGGCGTTAACCGAATAACATATTAATAGTGGCGTCCCAGTAGTGAAGATGTTAAGTATAAAGAGAGACTCCCTGATGATCTGCAGTCCTCAGTTGTAGGGTCAGAACACGTCGGGTTTTGTCCTTAGCTCCCTATTCAGCTACCAGAGACCATAGCCAGACGTGCTCTCATCCTATAAATAAGGCAGACCTCTCAGTCCTCACCAGTTGCCCGAATACATGACTTGGGTCACACAGAGGCGCTCCTCACTTACACCGTAAGGTTGTCAGTCCTGGGCACCTACCACTTATTTACTTTATTTCTAACGTTTATGTAATATAGTGCCTTATCTTGATATATTTATCTTCACTTCTGAGTTTCTGCTGTGCGTTAAATGTATGATTTTTAGCAAATAATATTTCAGTGTTTTAATGTTTATTTTTAGCAGTGTTTTGTTCTTAAGGCGCTTGTAGTAATACACCCATTTCTGTAATTAATTTTATTTGTCATAATTTGTTTAGAATATTAATGCAACAGCATCGTGTTATATCTAATTTGTTTATATCTGATGATGACAAGAGATATGTCGAGGGAGTGTGGGGCGACACTCGACCTACACAGTCACAAGTAACTGACGACCTGTCTATTTCTCATGTGCAGCACTAATGACCATGACAGACATACATAGATACATACATACATACATACATACATACATACTGTACATACATACACAGTGCCGAGAGGAACTGACCTTACGCCACTGGCAATCGATTATCTTTTCGTCTCATCAGACCTTTACATATGTTCCAGGAAATATTAAATAAAACAGAAAAATAGACATATAATAAAACAGACAGGCATCTTATAACTCGCCCCCACTACCACATAGTCATGGTGGTGTCGGGATTAAGAGCTCCACGTGGAACACAATATATTTTTCCCCGTGAGCCACAGGCAACCCATCTCTGTGTGGCGGCCTGTGACTCTGTGAAACACGATTGTGACCCCTCCCTCCCGCCACGCTAGACCCAAACAATTAACCTACCCTACTTTATCTTACCCTACCCTACCCTACCGTACCTTACCCTGCTTTACCCTACCCTACCTTACCCTACCCAACCCTGCTCTACCCTAGACTACCTTATTCTGCTTTACCCTATCCTACCCTTCCCTACCCCACACTACCCTACCCTGCTCTATCTTACCATGCTCTCTCCTACCCTACCCTACCCTACCCTGTTCTACCCTACCATAACATACCCTACCCCAATGACGTCACAGAAAAATAAGAGAGAGGAAGGGATGATGGACGTGTGACGGGTGGACGGAAAGTGAGGAAGGTGGGGGGGGAGGGGGAGTAGAAATAATGAAAGGGAAGTGGGAAAGAGGAGAGAAAAGAGGGAAATAGAGGAGGAATGGGATATGAGAGAGTAGGGGAAGAGGGGAAGAGAATGGAAAGGGAGAAGGGAAGGGAGGAAATAGACAGGGAAGAATTAAATATTAGAGGATAGGAGGTAGATAGAAGAGGACAGAAAAAAGCAAAGGGATAAAGGATATAAAATAAGAGAGGAAGAAGGATGGAGGAAAGGAATGAGGACAAACAGAGGGAGAGAGAGAGAGAGAGAGAGAGAGAGAGAGAGAGAGAGAGAGAGAGAGAGAGAGAGAATGAAAAAAATGGAGAGAATGAAAAAAATGGAGAGAATGAGAAAGACTAGGAAAGAGTGAGAAAGTGCAGGAGAGAACGAGAAAGAGAAGTAAGCGAATGAGGGAAGGGACGTATAGTATTTATAACACAATGATTTACCCCAAGGATGAGCCACATATAACCGGTTTATTTAATTGTGATGTCAAACTGGGGACACTTAAGGGTCGTGTTAGCCAGTGATCAGGTGATGATGGTGTGGGTGAACTATTTAAAGGTGTGGGGAGACACCTGCAATGCTGAAATTAAATAGTAAAAACAAATATTGAAAGGTCAACAATGCAACAATAAAAACATACAAATACTTGATGTAAATATTGAATAGTATTAAAAAATTTACACACACACACACACACACACACACATACACACGCACGCGCGCACAAACGCACGCACACACACACACACACACACACACACACACACACACACACACACACACACACACACTTCTTTTTAACAAACTTTAAATATGAAAATAATTAAGAACATCAATGAAATTAATCTAATGAAATGCACGATAAAACACTTTAGATAAAAATATAAAATAATACAAATTACAACCTGTATCGTGATTTACTTTCTCGACTTCGTCAACTTTCACGAATAAGAAGCATCAAAGAGCAAACCTTAATTAATCACTAGGTTAATTCTTACATCTTCAGGTATAAGTAATATTTATCGTAGGACTGTCTGAATATCTGGCCCCAAGAGGCTCGCTCGCTACCAGTCCTCAGGAGACAGGTGTTGAAGTGGTATTGGCGCCACGGTGGAAACTTGTCCCTATGTGGGGTTTTTCGTCATTAATTTTTCCGAAAAAAGAAGAAATATAACTTATAGTAAGAAATATTTTACATTATTATTATCTAACAACCTTCCCTGGAAACTAGTAACACTTACGGTTTATTAAAGAGAGGAAGCTGGGGTCTGATAACATACTGGTCGGTGATACAAAATGAGATTTACTATAATTACCTTATTAATTGTTTACTTTCATTGTGATAAATAATAAACACCTGTAGCATCCCCAACCTCACCTGTTTAATTAATTACATTTAATCCTCCTGATAGTTTTTAATTGAGGAAAGATTTTATGATGCTGACAAAAAAAAATTAATAAAGACTGTTGTGATAGGAGGAGGGTGAGGCAGGAGATGGAAGATTCGCCAGACAAACAACTCTGGCCTCGTCCCCAGCCCCTCTCACTCACACTAATTACACATTAATTTCTCGACAAATTGTACCGCGATGGGCCAACATTATTATAACATATTTGTATGCAATTTCACCTACTTTTAAATACATATTACTACATGTTCGAACTCGTTATTATGGTTGAGATTGACTGTGTGGGTGGTGATGGTGGATAAGGTGCTGGATGTAGGTTCACTACGACATACTTTGTAGATAAATACACGTACAGACATTTTGACATTCACACATAACACACACAGATACACAACTTACAATCAAATAAGTTTTTCGATAGAATTTACGTACTACAAAGTTACTAGCGACATACAACAGTCTATGTATAACCATGAACTTACATATACACGTAAATGCACACACATACACACACATCACTATACTAATGTACTAAATTATTAAGTAGCAGTTGTTAGACACAAGGTCAGGTTAAATAAGTTCTTGCAATATTTTTTAGTTAAGTGATGTCGTCGTCTGGGGGAGGAAGTTATCGCGGGTCAGTGTACACGGCTGTGGGTGTTCAGGTGACGTCAGATAATGTTGTCTAACCCCCTTCGCAGCTTCTAATGGTAGACCTTGTTTCCTCTTTATATGTGTGTGTGTTTATCAGTGTCTATGGTCGTTAAACACGTCTTCGAAGTAGGTTATTACTCAAGACAACAATAACGAAACACTAACCCATTGAGTACGATGGCAACGCATTAAGTACGTAGACTTGCACCTTTGAGTACGATGACTTTACACCTTGATTACGTGTGTAGAAAAAGGAACACGTGAAAAAAATGGAAATAAATTCAGGTGGTGAATATTAGTTAGCGCCGCACGTTACAGTTTGGACTCTACCTGGCATTACCGCATTCTATTAAGGGATAATGACAATAATTGGTCCCTAACTGCCGGGTATCGCTTAGTCTTCCGGCAGAGAGATGTTGTTAATTACAGGCAGCCCCCCCCCCTCTTTCCTATCCTGTCAACACAATCCTGACATCACTCTCTCTCTCTCTCTCTCTCTCTCTCTCTCTCTCTTTGCAGCTGGACATGAGTATTTTTCTCTCCTATTCAGTTACTTCCTTTGATGTGTGGTGAGATTACTGAAGCAATCTCTATCGAACCCACACCCACACAACACCCACACGAGTGTTGTGACACACCAGCCACCACGCCACAAACCTCAGTATCTGTTTTAACTCATTTCTCGTGTATGAATTAATCTAAAGTGGCTCAAAATAAAAGACCTTTACAAAATTGTGTTCAGAAAATATGGCACAACGGACGAAGGATTTTGACAACCCTACCGAGACAACAGGAGTCACAGTGCTCATTCTGAAATCCATCGAGCCTCCCCTCCCCCCCCCCCCCCTCAAGTAAAGATAGTTTATTGAGTGACTGTAGGTGCTAAGGCCACGTACTTTAATTGTTGTGGTACAGAAATACATCATCACACCGTAAGCTACAACACTGCACAGTGAGAGGGATCAAAGAAGTTTTTTTACCACGTAATGAGTGTGTACAATACGATGCGCTATACTCTGTACACTAAGGCTGTGTCGTGTGTGGTTGTGGCAATTTACTTGATCTCTCAATGGTTAAGTTTTACGACAGGGAGGACAGAAGACAGGCAGACGGAGAGATGGATAAACAGAGAGAGAGAGAGAGTAATTAGTTAACCATCATAATTAACTTTACCTCTTCCGCCAGTTTTCGGCCGACAATTAAGAAAGTATATGACACATTAATTGGCAACTCTCAGTATAGCAAATATTCTCGTGACAGATTTTTCAGTTAGTTATCTATTAACTTTTAGATAGATAAATATATGAAGTGTTATTTTATAAGAGGAAAAACTTTAAATAAAAAGATTAACAAAAGTAGTATATTGTTCTGAGAGATAAAGAAGGATAAAAAAAGTTTCTAAGCCAATACACAACGAGAGATAAAAATTCATTATACTGTAAAGACAGAAAATCCAAAAAAAACAACGAAACAGAAAAAAACTACAACAATTTAAAATTAATATTAAAAAATCTAGAAAAACTTGCAACGAACATTTGTTCGTATTAAAAAAATATCTATTCCGTCGGGACCAAAACAAAAACAAAACAATGTTCAAACACTGTTACTTAGGATTAAAATCAAATTACGTAAATAAACAACACTATAAATATGTCAACAACAGGAGGTGCTGGGGTGGGGGGGGGGGGCTGGTGTGTACATGTTACAACACAGACAGACAGCAGATAGAAACACACACACACACACACGCACACACACACACACACACACACACACACACACACACACACACACACACACACACACACACACACACACACGCGAATATTGATGAGGGGAAGCAGATGGTTCAAACATATTAGTATCGCTGAAGTAGAGTTTAATGCTGAAGAAGAACAGATCAATTAATCAAATTTTAATACAGGAAGACGAGCTCATATTTTACACACATTATTATAATTTTTTCAATAGTAACGTCTACATTACTCACAATAGACTTTTTCCTCATAACAGATGAACCTTATTAGTTATTCACCTGAACGGCTCCAACGTCGTGTGCCACAAAGGCTTTCAATAGATATCGCTTATTACTTATTAAATTCCAGGTGTTGTCTTACCAAGGTAGGATGTGGACTGCCTCTTTTGCTTCAGCCTCCTTGAAAATTCTTTAATCTTCTATACGAAAAATATAACCCATTCATCTCCTTCCATCTCCCATTAAGGTTTCATCTATGTAAAGTACGTTGGTAATTTCTATAATAATAGTATAAGTTATCTGGTCTTGCCGTTCTCAAACTATGACTCGCTTCAGTAAACCACTAAAGTTTTACCCAGAGTCATATACAATCAAACTGTCCTGTGTATAGAGTCTATGAGACTTCCATACTCGAGTTAGCAAACACGTAGTTTGATTTGCCTTCTGTTGTCTTTACCAATTCTATAGCTAAGGGTCCTGTACGTGATACAATTGGTCCAACATATTTAAATTTATCAGTAACCTAACCTAACCTAACCTACACACACCCGCACCTTCCCATATTCCTTGCAACACACCCACACCTCCCCACATCCCCCCTACCGTCCCACATCCCCCCACACCCTCCCACATCCCCCCACACCCTCCCACATCCCCCCACACCCTCTTACATCCACCCACATCCCCACATCCTCCCACACTCCCAGCAGCTGCGCCTACCCGTAATCCATCAAGAGATCACCATGAATATGGAATCAACGCCCCTCATCTTGAACAGAGGCGGGTGGGGGGTGGATGTGTGAGGGGGTGAGGGTGACTGGGAAAGGGAAAGGTGAAAGGGGGGTGAAGTGGAAGTTGGAAGAGGGATGGTGAAGTGAGTACAGGAGGGAGTGGAGGGAGTGTAGGGGGAGGGAGTGAGAGGGCATGAAGGGAATGGGTCTTGACTCCTCACCGTGACGTCGACTTGTCTTCCTTATTGGATTTTTTCCCAGGAAGAAATAGATCGAAACTGAAATTTACTAATATTTTCTCCATAAGACAAACATAGAATTGCTTTAATTTATAGCAAGGTTCTTTAGCTTCTCTAGGATAAAAGACCAAATTGATATAACTTGACTATAAACAAGATTTTTTTCTTCTAGCATATGAGAAGACACCTCACATAACCCTGGCTTATTTCACCTGTAGATATACCAGCCTAATGCTAACCTAACTAGGTCCATTCTTACCTGCCTAAGCTAACGTGATAAAACCTAACCTAACCTAACCTACACCCTAGGGTAGCGTTAGGGTGGTGAGAGGTGAGCAGTTTGGTGATTGTGTCTGGTCACCACCACTGCCCCAGCTAGCTGGCAGTAGGAGTGTCGTAGGTTTGGCATTAGGAACAATTTCTGGAGGCGGGAGGCAGGCGGTGAGGCCCCGTCAATACGAGTGTCGCTTAGACAAATGGTGATGGAGACAGCAGGCGAGCTGGGGAGACCTGCCGGCTACCTCACTCACACTTAATATAGCAAGTGTGTCACAGCTGCCGTGAAGGATGGTGTGTGTGTGTGTGTGTGGGTGTGTGTGTGTGTGTAAATCTTTCGTTGTGTTCATAATGTGTGCTTTGTGTGTTTTATTTGTCTATGGCATTCTTCTCCTTTTCATAATCAATCTATCTATTATCTATTGAACTATGAAATTAACTAGACTCAGCCTCTTCCTTGACACTGATTGGAGAAGCTGACACAAGAATGATTATTTCTCACGGTCCCCACAAATCCCCTTCCTACCCCTTCCTTTCCCCTTCCCGTTTTCCTTCCTCCTTTTTCAGTTCCCCTCTCTCCTATCTTCATTCCTCACTCCTCCTCCCTCTCTTCATATTACCTTTCCTCCTATTGCTATCCCCTTTCTTTAGCCCCCTCTCTCTCATCCTACCCCTCACCCCTCTTCTCTCTCACCCCATGCTCCTGCCCCTGCCCCCTCCCCTCACTCCCACACCCATTATTGTAAAACTCATAAAAAGACAATTACTAAAATGTGAAAAATAATACCGAACTGACTGTATTGGACAATTGTATTTTGCAAAAATTATATGGTGCTGTGCAATGATCTCTTCTCGTTCACTTTTTAAGCGATAAATAGTAGTTTATTATTAACTATCACTAGCAAGTCTCCGGACTTGGCGCACCCACATTCAACTACAAAGTCTACGGACTTGGCGCACCCACATTCAACTACAAAGTCTACGGACATGGCGCACCCACATTCAACTACAAATAATAATAATAATATTATCATTATTACTACTTCGTTCTCCATGGGGTTTGGGAGTATTGGAAAGACTGACTGTGTGTGTGTGTATGTGTGTGTCCTGACCAATAATGTAATGAAGCATGCAGTAATTATAGTCACCATATCTAAAACAAATCTGACCAAACGTCATGGATGAACTAAGTCCGGTAAGCAGTAATCATTAATTTTTTTGAGGTGCCAGGGTTAAATGTCGAAGTCTTGGTTATTAATGGCCAAAAAAAAATATTAATTCTCAACGAAGCATCGTAGAAGGATGGAACTTGTTGCATTTGATTCTTGGACGAAAAACAATCGACAGTCCCACCCTCCCAGCAGTAAACTCAGTAAGATATTTCACCTTGATGGTCTACTCTAGGATATCCAGGGTGCGAACCAGTTACTTATAGAACAAGAGGTGAACACTGTAGCCACTCGGTCACAGCAAACATAATATAAAAATATTATCATTATATAAAATCATGACTACATCTTATCATTATCAAAACGTTGTTATCGGGTCATATGAACAATTATAGTCATTATCTTACATAGAGACAGACAGACAGACAATCTTAGCCACGGTCTCCCACACTCTTGGTGTTTTCATCTGTGAGTAAAACACGACACAGGGAAAAATATCAGAGGCGTGTAATTTATCAAGACAGATACTTAATGAAACACTCACTCATTTCCCATTTTTATCTCCCTCTCTCTCTCTCAGGGCCATTCTTCCTCCACTTACTACTCTCTCTCTTTTCCTTTTTCTATAATTTTTCACGTCTATTACGCTCTGTCTTTCTGTCTCATCCGTCCATTTAGTTTCTCTGTTCTTTTCTCTCTTATTTATTAGATTATTTGTTGCTCTTTCTCTTACTTGTAAATAAATTCTCTATGTCTGCGTCATTCCTCCTGTCCGATGATCAGATTGGAATATTTTTGCTGCTAAAAATGTAATAATTACACTCTCCATACCCTTCCTCCCTTACCCCTTCCACGCCTTCACACCCGTCACGCCCTTACACCTACCACGCCCACATACCTGCCACGCCCACATACCTACCACGCCCACATACTTACCACGCTACATACCCGACCTGTGTTAATGAAGATGATGCTGTGTTGATAAATATGTTGCGGTGTTAGTGAAGCTATTACAGTGTGTCAAGATGTTAGCGAGGTCCTAATAATCCCCCCAACCTCCTCATGCTATCAATTTCAATAGAACTGGACATTAAAACTCAGTAGTCATGAGTGAATGATGCCGGAGGAGGTTGTCAAGGATAGTTACCCTTAAACATCTAATGATATACCGTGTTCAATATTTTTCAGTGAACATCTGTGTACATATATAACTTTTTGGTCAGTTAGGCCATCACAACCTAACAATATGTTTACGAGGCGAACATTGCAACTTTGTGTCTTGAGTTTTGGAAATAAGAATTTGGTTTATTTACACTGGGAAAAAAGAGAAGGCAAGGCATCTTAGTCCAGGAAGGTCTTTGTGCAATTACCTCGTTATTTTCGTCACTGCTTTTGGGTGGTGGGTTACGTGAACCAGTTAACCGAGTCTTGTCTGTTCATGGGGATGGGAGAGTTATCTTAATGATCAGGAAGTGGTGGGTTTCTCCTTGTAACTTGGTATGTGTAAACAAGGAATTTTGGTCACATACGATATAGCCAACAGGCACCAACAACGTTAAGAGATATATCCCAAAGTACAACTAACGCAACAAGAAATATTCAGTCACATACAAATGATTGAAGTCTTGTATGACAGACATTTAAAACGTCCCAGAACATATCCTAACAGACTCAGGTGAAGTTGTTTGCTATATTCCAGAGACTCACTTGGTATATTGTACAGACACAACGAGCGTTATTCCTGGCACACAGACAAAGGGACTCAGTCATGGTTCAGATTTATAGTTCAGAATAAAATACAAAGACAACCAACCACGACCTTATAGAATATAAAGTGACTTTACGCAAGCTCTCAGCACACAGACAGAGCTAAACGAGACAGTCGGGGTACAATACACACAGACAGGATGTAAATCACACACACAGACAAGGGTGTTATCCCCGCAGTAAAGATGCACGGCTCGAGGGAACCTGCCCCTGGCCCACCACGAGAGGAGAGTGTAAACGAGCAATTTCATGCCTTTTGCTTGTCTACATGAGTGTTAAATGAAGTCTGGCGAACTTATGTCGGGCGGTGACTCGCCAGAATTGTGTGGCGTGTAAGAGCGAAACACCCAAGCGTTGTTGACAGCGTACAGTGGCATTGAGATAAAATTCGAGGCGAAAGATTATACCGTAAAACACAGAGCCAGAACGAGAAATGAACACCGCCTGGCGTTCACCGCACAAGATGGCTGTTCGCTAGCCTTCTTCCTACAGTAGCGCGCTTTTATATGAAAAATAAACAACAACAACAGCTTGGGAAGCGATGGTCCAGCTGTAGACCATCAGAAGAACTTGGTGTTGACGGTAGAGTCATTCCAGGGTTTATATTCTCTTTAACACTGAGACTGAGGGAACTTTTGCCATTCGTCACACATCACAGTCAGAAACATGGAAAAAGTTGATCAGCAGTTTATACTGGCGTTAAATGAAAATTTTTAATCTAATGAAAAACAGTTCAGATCGTGAGCCAAATTAGATGTAATTGGTTTATTTGTTCTTAAGAATAGCATCAATTATTCAGGCACTCTGCCTGAGGGTTGGTGACCATGGCCCTCCAAACGTATTTCACAGCAATAAAAATACTAACAATAATAACAATAACAATACTACTACTACTACTACTACTACTACTACTACTACTACTACTACTAATAATAATAATAATAACAATCATAATCATAATAATTAAAAAAAATAAATGATAATAATAATAATAATTTTATCGGTTTTTGTTGATTGAAAAGTTTCTCTGGCAACAGATATATTCTCTCATAAAGTGGATAATGGTGGAAGGTCATCAGTGTATATAGAACTCTGTCATGATGTAGAATGATGATTGTGGTCATGAAGGAGTTCCAGTAATTCATTAAATGGACGAATTATACAGTAACTAATGAGGGATATACTTTACGTCAAAGCTTCTTTAGGGTTGAGATAAGATAAAGTAGCGTGAGATAAGGAGTTGGATCATTTACAACCACGATACTCAAAGAGACGGAGCTCCACTGCATTGAGACGTGGGTGAAAATATCGTATATGACGCCTTCAAGGAACACCATAATATGTTGTCTAGCTTTTCATCCTCAACAGACACTGAAGATCTTATACGTTTCCTCTGGGTGTAACTCCAGCTCACAGATTTATATCATAGGCACCATAGTGGGTCGTGGCAGTCCTCTGTGAGCCCGTCGTCTTATCCATCGCCTGGGGGTAGGGGAGAGGAGGTAGGGGGAGCAGGAAGTTACTCTAGATATTAAACCTCCAGGTAACGAATCAGTCCACAGGTAGATTACTACAAGTCCTGAACAGTGGTGGAAGAGAGGAGGGTCATCCTGGTAGCCGTCTGTCGAAAACTTCACCCAGGGGAAAAAACAGAAACAATCATAGTTGAGATTGATGGACGTTTGGCTGCGAGGAAAACTTGTCCGACCTTCCCGGCGATGTTGGTGATCCTGTGTTTGTTGTTGGTGAGGGAGAGAGGGTGGCTGTGTTTGTTGTTGTTGGTGAGGGAGAGAGGGTGGCTGTGTTTGTTGTTGTTGGTGAGGGAGAGAGGGTGGCTGTGTTTGTTGTTGTTGGTGACAGACAGACAACACGCGTAGTATATTGACAGCCACTCCCGAGGAAAATATATATATATATATATATATATATATATATATATATATATATATATATATATATATATATATATATATATATATATATATATATATATATTCGCCAGAAAAGAAAGTTACAGTGTTTTGTGTTATAGTGGATAGTGTTATAGTGGATAGTGCTAGAGTGGATAGTGTTATAGTGGATAGTGTTAGAGTGGATAGTGTTATAGTGGATAGTGTTAGAGTGGATAGTGTTACAATGGATAGTGTTATAGTGGATAGTGTTATAGTGGATAGTGTTATAGTGGATAGTGTTATAGTGGATAGTGTTAGAGTGGATAGTGTTATAGTGGATAGTGTTAGAGTGGATAGTGTTACAGTGGATAGTGTTAGAGTGGATAGTGTTAGATTGGATAGTGTTACAGTGGATAGTGTTATAGTGGATAGTGTTATAGTGGATAGTGTTAGAGTGTATTTTGTTATAGTGTTGTGTGTTGCTATATTGCGTGTTACAGTATTGTGTTACAGTGTTGTGTGTTAGTATTTTCTGTAAGTGTTGTTTTATTGCAGTGTGTTACAGTGGAGCATGTTACAGGGTAGTGTGCTATAAGGTTACATGTTACAGTGTTATGTTACAGCGTTTCGTGTTATACAACATTACATCCAGGTGATAATAGAGTTAACACGACCAATAACTTCCCTTGTAACACAAACTGGTAACCTTTGGGCTGTTACCACTCATATCTGTCACTTATATTTGTCACTCATATCTGCCACTCATACCTGCCACTCCTCTCTCGGCACCCCTTTCCGACACTCCTTCTTGACACTCCCTTCTGTCACTCCTCTGCCACTCCTCTCTGTTACTTCTCTCCTGCCACCCCTTTCTGCCAGTTTCCTCTGCCACCCCTCTCTGTCACTCCTCTCCTGCCACCCCTTTCTGCCAGTCTCCTCTGCCACCCCTCTCTGTCACTCCTCTACTGCCACCCCTTTCTGCCAGTCTCCTCTGCCACCCCTCTCTGTCACTCCTCTACTGCCACCCCTTTCTGCCAGTCTCCTCTGCCACCCCTCTCTGTCACTCCTCTACTGCCACCCCTTTCTGCCAGTCTCCTCTGCCACCCCTCTCTGTCACTCCTCTCCTGCCACCCCTTTCTGCCAGTCTCCTCTGCCACCCCTCTCTGTCACTCCTCTACTGCCACCCCTTTCTGCCAGTTTCCTCTGCCACTCTCAATGATGAAGAAGAAATTAGGGAATAGAATAGTAAAAAAAAAATAGTTGATTCGTAATTAAGGGAGACAAAGGGAGATAATTTCTACTTAAGGCCGGATAAAAGATGTGATTTTCATACAGGTGAGAGAGATTGTGTTACTGATCAGTGAATAGGGAGAGAGAGAGAGAGAGAGAGAGAGAGAGAGAGAGAGAGAGAGAGAGAGAGAGAGGTAAATGAATGATGAAAATAAATAAACAGACAAAAAACATATGGCTTATTATCACACCAAGATAATCGGGGATCGGTGTTCAGGGTTCAAGGTTCAGGAGTTCGGGGTTCAGTGTTCAGGGTTTGGGTTCGAGGTTCGGGAAACGGGGTTCATGGGTTCGGAGTTTAAGGGGAAGACACAGGTGCTGTTGAATGATAGGAGACACGAGCTTATCGACGTGTTCCTGGCAGTTGAACGTGAGAGGGATGATGGTGAGGGCTAGATATTGAGATGCTGACACTCCGATGTGATAGATAACATGTATGTATATGTATGTATGTACGTATGTATGTATGTAACAGTATGCTAGGAGAATAATTATCAATACTTCGTTGGGCTAAGCTAACACTCAGACCAGAATCTAATTATTCTCGTAAATATCCCATGAAAGAGTATAGGAAATTGTTTGCTTATGTGTGTTATATATAATGCAAATGATAACAACAAAATGGTTCTACGGGAAGGAAAAATACAACTCGTTAAATATTTGATTTAACTCTCTTAATCACAGCCGGTCAGAGTTAACGTTAACACTGGGGTCAACGCTCCTTATACGATTAGAGGAGGTCAATCAGGGGGTCAGGAGGATGGAAAGAGTTTGGGAGGCAGTGAACACGTGTTAGAGTACCACCTGTGTTTGGGTACTGTGTGTGTTTGAGTACCATGTGTTGTGTTGGGGTACTGTGTGTGTTAGAGTACCACCTTTGTTGGGGTACTGTGTGTGTTAGAATACCATGTGTTGTGTTGGGGTACTGTGTGTGTGTTAAGAGTGCCGGTTGTTAGAGTACCATTTGTTATGATTGAAGCGTCATCAGGGACAGTGAGGGTGGAGGGAGATGTTGCGAGGGTTTCTACATAGTCGTGTCTGTGGTGGCTAACACGGGCTGTGATCCATATAAAGTGAATAAAGCAGGCGTCCGTCTTCGCCCTTATGAGGCAAACTGGATTCGTCTCTAGACCCTGACAGACGGGCTGGGGTAAAGTGATCGACTAGAGTCCAGAACAGGAATCGCCCCAGCAAGTAGTTGATGGCTCCCAGGATGCGACCACTAGGACAGAATTCCAGAGCTGTATTCACTCAGTTACTTAATTTTTCTTTTTAACATTATTTTTTATATGCTGGGTCTAATGTCTGTGGAGGAATTTATCACACAAACTTATATTTAATTGTTTATCTTATACTGAAGAAAAACGTTTACAGTGAGACACAATTTGAAAACAAATATATACTCATACAATTATTGGTTTATGTGCAACAGACAAAAATTCAACACCAGAGAGACAGGGTGACAGACAGACTGACAGCTAACCTATTGTGACGAATGAAGCTTATATATTTTGCATGATATCTTTATTCATGCAGTAGTGTTCCTAATATCGGTTCACAACTCTCTCTCTCTCTGTTTACGCGAGATATTGTGCCGCTCCTCCTCTGGTTTGTCTTGCCCTAATGTATACAACCAAGCACTAACATGCTCTCTGTCTCACACATGTAATAAATGTTGCGATCTTTACCCTCTTTTGTATGATACTAATAGTCATATATAAAATATATAACACAGAACTTCCTGTATTCTTATCACGACGAAGAACAGAAGAACATGTCTTCACTGATGTTTAACACCATCACAAGCTCGTCTTAAAATGAACTGAAATATTTCATGTTAATATTATTGAGGAAAAAGTTTTGCTCACTTTACCTTCGTCTTGAGCCAAAATTCACGTTGAATAGAATCATTCGTAATTCAGGAGGGTGGGAGGAGGGCGGACCCACAAAACCAGAATAATGAGAGCCTCGCCGCCCTACACGCCGCCCCAGGATGCTCGCTGACAGCCAAAAAGGATTTGAATTAGGTTCACGACTGAAGAATTGAAAGAACCACAGCTTTAAAACCTAAGGGATAATGGAAAGTCAAAGGTAATTCGGAAATTTTATAGATCTTCCATAGTGAGTGGGTCAGCAGCTGACAAATGGATTTTATTGGAAGAATCTTACAGGAGAGGAGGAGAAATTCATCATTCATCGTCTCTTTCAGGAGTACAAGTTATCGGGGTTCTGTTCAATGTCTCTTGTCTTTTTTTATGTTTTTATTTCTTTAAGAATAACCTAAACTATTTACTCGTGTAAACAGCTGGTTGAGGTTAGTTATAGATACAGTACGTCACCCTGCACACCCACTGTAGGTTAAGATATCGAGTGTTAATAATGTCACCGTGTGAGAATTGCTCCACCTGTGTCTTATCGGTAAATATGTACCTGTATTGATGGCTCGTGGTAAGGTCTGAACCTTGCTGGTTCAGAACAAGAAATTTCACTTGTTGGTCCTAAGTAACCTTAAGTGACCAAATTTGACTAAGAATGTAGGCCTTTGAAATGTGGTGTTATAGGCTAAGCATAAGGAAAACAGGAAAACAAATGAAGAAGTACAAAGATTAGCAAAAAAACAACAAGAGAAATACTTGCAATGTACAGAAAAAAAATAGATACTTTGGTCCTATAATTAGGGATGAGGAAATAATAACAGATACATTAATAGGCAAGTTGAAGGAAGGAGGGCCAGGGGGAGGCAGAGACTAGGATGGATGAATGACAAAACTGGGTCCCCAGAGAGAAACAAAACATTAGAGTATTGGTGAAAACAGCCCGAGAACGTTTAGAGTGAAGGACTGTGGTCGCCAACCCTCAGATATGAGGACGGTACTCTGATTGAGTGAATATTATCTTCATTACAGCACAACTTTAGAATGCATATTAAATAGTGTAGAATAAATTAAAAAGTGAAGCCCTCCAAATACACGAACTTTCATAATACAAGTCTAAGTATATACTGTAATGACAGTGGAATAGAAGCTATGAAATTGTAGCAGAATTTTTATACAAACACAATGTAAAAATCGTGTCCAATTGAACAGATTATGAACAAAATGTTATCAACACTCAGTTCAAGAGCACATCAATTCTCAAGTGGTGAGAGCTTATACTAAACAACTTAATTCAGACAACAACAGTCACTCACCCGACGTATGGGTTCAGTGCATCACTCTACTCATCGTCATTTGGGTTCAAGAGTTCAACAGCCCAAACTCATAGTCACGCCCATAACCACCATCACGCCCACAACCACACCCACAACCACCATCACTCTCACAACAACACTCATAACCACCATCACGCCCATAACCACCATCGTGCCCACAAACACACCCATAACTACGCCCACAACCATACCCACGCCCAAGTTTCACAGGACAACAGACCTCCTTCACTTGCCCCCTTAAGCTAACTGCTCTCACCAAGCCTTTAAGCTGTCTGATTGACCAGACTCAGGAAACCAACTCAGTTAACTCGATATACCTAACATAGCTTAAATATATAGCTGGAAGGGCTTAACATGTAGGAGCTAAGCGTGTATACATTTCGAACAGATTAAACAGAGACTCGTAGCTAAGTTGGGGGGGTCTGACATCCAGTTAAGTTAATACAGATATAGCTGAGTAAGCTTAAATTCACAGCTGGGAGCCCATAACTTCTGGAAAAGTTTAGACACATAGATGAAAGAGCTTAAATGTGCCTATGGAGACGTTTAGAATCACAGGTGGGAGAACTTAATTTTTTTTTCCTGGAAAATATTTGATATTAAAAGAAAGAACTGACATTTATAGCTGACAGAGCTTCGGTATACTGTATACATTCGACCGTTTAGCTGAGATATAATGCTTTAGCGCGGAAAGCTAATATTTATAAAGGAAAGAGTTGGAGAGCTTACACATACAGTAGCTGAGATACCTTATACATAGGTGTAGTAGCTTAGACATACTTGTGGTAGCTTAAATGCAGCTGTAATAGCTCAAATGATGTTAAGATAGCTTAACTACAACCGTGATAGCCGATATATAGCTGAGAGAGAGCTTGAATATATTTAAGATAAAGCATTGACAGCAAAATATAGCTGCAATATTTTAGATAATCTAGACAAGCTTCAATTTACGTAAATATTTTAGATAGCTGAACCAGCTTCAATAAGCGGTAAAAATTGAGCTTATATACAACTTACGATAGCTTTGACAGTTATGTAGCACAACTACCAGGAAAGCTTTATAGCTGGGAAGCTTAGATAAATGATATACATTAAATAATTGGGAGAGCTTAATACCTGTGGCAGCTCAATCATGGCCTTGATAACTGAAATAGCTACAACTGCTTTAATATATGAGACCACTTAAATACCTGTGAGAACATAGATACAGTTTGGGACAGCATCAAGAAGTGAACTGCAGTACAGTACGTCAGCTAAAGACAAAGGAACTCAGGTGGAAGACTGTAGGAAGAGATTAGGTGTTGAAGCCACCAGTCAGGTGATGGTGCGTGCTGGCAGTGGCAAAGCAACGATTAACACTTGCCTTCACCACCACGCTTGATGGCAGCCCCAATCTTGCGGCTGATTGCCAAACATTGACTCGACCAGAGCAAACTCCTTTGTCGTTAGTTTTACGGTGATTACTGTTGTGTTTAAGGCCAGGCGGGGGATAATGTGCTTGGATATGTACCCAAGGACGTGCGCTGGCATGCACGTACACGTACTTGACCGGGGGCATGTGTTACTATACACAAATTTACCAACCTGTTCATGGACAATGACAAATACATAAACAATCACTCTAAATATTGTAAGACAAACTAAATTGTGATATGATCTGAGCATGGAATGGTTGAGGACCTTGTTAAAAAACATTTTGGAAAGCAGTGAAGTTGTATAAGTTAAGCAAAGAAAAGTGTTGTACAAGACACTAACACAAGCAATGCCAGCAGAAATAATATCCACTATATGTTGCCACAGCCACCAATGACACCCTCACAGAAGCACTTCATGGGCGACTGTTCCTGCAGTAACTTGGGACGTTCATTGATACAATACTTAAATTTGCACAGTTTTTATCTAGAGTGTCAGGGTAACGCAGTGTAGGTAGGTCAGGGTAACACAGTGTAAATGTCAGGGTAACGCTGTGTAGGTGTCAGGGTAACGCTGTGTAGGTGAGTCAGGGTAACGCTGTGTAAGAAGTGTCAGGGTAATGCAGTGTAGGCGAGTCAGGGTAGCGCAGTGTAGGCGAGCCAGGGAAGCACAGTGTAGGTGACGTATCATCGGCACTTTTCCCATGACTATAAAAAGTTCGTCAATAATTATGCAAATTAACATTCATTGGCACCAAAGAGGCAATTTAACTTGAGTACGACACCAACATCTTAGGTACACTGAAGTCACCCATTAAACAAGACATCTTAACTACTTCAAGACGATGTCTTAACTCCTTGATTATAGTGGGTTAAATCCCCGGAGTAGCATACCTAACTCTTTAATTACGTTGATCTATTGCACTGCGTCAGATAACGTTATAATAAAGGAGCTACGTCACCGTGCTCTGTAGGATAATTACTGCAGGATACTTTGTTGTTTGGTAACATGAATAATCTTCCATTCAGAATACGAGGCATTTTGACATAGGAGAAAGTTTAAATTTAATAAATATTTTTTCCCCTGTATGTATATGCGGACTGTAGGTGTTGTGTAGTGCTAATCTTTAGATAGAATAATCTCACACACTGCTGCCCTGTAAGTGATGGTCAAAGCCAAGACTTTTTGTGTTACGCCTGGCCTCCATCTTGTCTGTTGTTATTTAATAAAGTAAAAACGATGACCCATGTATATAAGTATTATGAACGCCAAGAATAAGCGACAGCAAAAACAGAAATGAGATAGAATAACAGTGGCACTAGGAGAAATGAGAAGAGAATGAAAATGTTTTATTAAAGAAGGTTGGGGAAAATCGAGCCCAGAACCGAGAGTCTGTGAGATGACAGACTTTACACAGCCTTCAGTCAGTGGGTCAATAGTGATGGCTGTTACGATAGAGGAAGACCTGGTCTGTGAGGGGACACACACTCTCAAGCACACACACACAAAGATAACGTCTATATCCACTTTGGCATTTCAAAAGTTTATGAATTATATAGAAATGTTAAGGGCGGTAGTTGATCGGATTCTACCGAAGTGCTTAGTAGCATTTAATTAGATAACGTCTGTGTGTGTGTGTGTGTGTGTGTGTATGTAGTAACTTCGTAATTATAACATTAATATACCACATCAAGCAAGTATTGGCTGAAGTCCGGCTTTATCCGAGCGTCTGGTAAATTTTAAAAGCTGACATACGTGTGTGTGCGCTCTCTCTCTCTCTCTCTCTCTCTCTCTCTCTCTCTCTCTCTCACATCACCACAGGTATAGAGAAAAGAAGGTATTAGGGGAGGAATTTCACCAAGACATCAAAGAAGGAGTATGTTTACAAACGACTGCGGTAGACAGGTCTTTCTCCCTTACAACGTCTATTATAAACTAATTTCTCACATTATTCTAACATTATAAACGCGATCAACTGAACATCAACATCACTGGCTATCAGTCAACTTATATACCATTTAACTAAGCATTCATAAAGTGGTATACCTGCCGTTTGTGGTGGAGGAGGAGGTGATCTTGCCCTCCCTCACTATACTGCCAATATCCCCGCTCGGCTAACACGACCACCTTAATAAAATCACACGACGGTACCAGGAATCAGGCTTGGTGGCTGGGAGGAGGAGGACCCAGCAGCCGCCACCAACCCCCTTCCTGCTGGCGACGGAAAAGGAATTTGACTTTTATAAGGGCAGCGATTGTGTGGACGAGACGCTGCTTTTATCTGACGGCTTATTGACTGCCTCTCTCCCCGGCATATATTTTTTAAAAAGAGTTTGATTGGCCGAGAGATGGTTATTGGACAGTGCGGTGCCTCTTCGTCAACACGGTGGTGGCGGCGGGTGATAAGTCTTGTGTTGGTGTGGAGTTGAACGGCTCTCGTCTTCATCTGGTGTTGTTTTGGACTTTTTTTGCCGAAATAAATTAAGATTGAATCTTTTCCTGTACGTGAGTTATATATTGAGTTATATATTAGTGAGGCGTTTGTTTATGTTTGCCTGTAGTTATATTTCATTGTTTGCCTACTTGTTTTTATATGATTTAATAGAAGGAAAAACATATCTTATTGAGTCAGCTTCAGGTAAACATGTCAGTGCTAAGAACGCTTCAGAGAGCGTGACCGTCAACGAGTGATCCCGTTCTCTGTCTGCTTGTCTGCCTGATTGCCTCTATCATTATTACTAACTCATTTTCAACACCTATGTCACCTTTTCAGTCTCTCCATTTGTTTATCTCTCTCAGGGTAGTAGATGAGAGACACATTAATTAAGTGCGTGACAGTGCTCGCTTTCTCTCTTTCACACACACACATATATATATATATATATATGTATATATATATATATATACTTCATTTTTAGTCCATTTAACACGCGGACTTTGTACATGATAATATATATATATATATATATATATATATATATATATATATATATATATATATATATATATATATATATATTAATAATAATAATAATAATGATAAAGTATTAGGGAGATAGAATGAGTGAAAGAAAAAATATAGTACAAAACTGACATAGTTTTATTATAAACGGGTTAATGACATAGTGTGTTCTGTCATAATATATTTTCTATTACTGTATTGTAACTTTTTCATTATTTTTATAACAGAAAGTATGATATTATGACGCAGATTTAAAAAATAATAGAAATTCATTTTATCAGAAATATTTTTATAGCAAAGTTAGCAGTATAGAAAAATGTTTTTGATATTATACATTCATAAAGTTCCATTGATGTTTTATGAAAAGTATTTTACATCATCGCTAATAAATTTTTGATTCTGCTCATATTTTCTAATTAAAAAAAATACTGAACTTTTAGAATTGAAAAAAAAAATATATATATACGTGGTGAGTAATACCGAGTGATCGACGTGAACATCCCAGGCAGATGATGCAACAAGCAACAACTCCGATAAATACCTGGCATATTACTGTACATCTCTTAGGTCTATATTAATATTCTCATTAAATACCTTCACAGGCGATGAACTGTGAGCGAGAGATATTGCCGATAAAACAAATCACTGGAAATGTGTATGATGAAACAGCTCTGGGTCTGACCTACACGCAGCTTGGTCATGCAGCGCTCACTCGCCTCGCCTCGGTCCATTCCGTCAAGGCGAGTAACCCATCTATAGCCAAGTTATCCACCGACTTATACACATACCCTACTATGCTCTCGAAATAGATCAGTCAATACACACACACACACACACACACACACACACACACACACATAAAAATTCGTACTATCACCGAAGTTAGAAAAATTACAAAGCCATAATTGTCAATTTCCCTCAGCTTGGGTTCACATCTTTCCCCTAAAAAATTATCGAGTTACCTTTGACATCGGTCGGCAAAAACCCCAAGAATTTTCTACCAGTTTGTTTCCCCTTCTCTCGTTTCCCTAAACTTTTTCCGCTGTATATTCACTTGAATCCCTTTTTGTGTTTTCAATAAATTCGTCCTAAAAAAATTATAGAGGATCTATTTTTCTTAATGAGTCAAATTCCCGTGTTTAATAACAATGTATTGTTATCTTTTGAATATGGAGTTAAATCATATATGAAAATATTAGCAAGATTACTAAGAATATTTATTTATTTATATATTTTTAATTTCCCTGTTCGCAAGTGTGGGAAAAGGTATTGTTTTCAGTTCTCTTTGTCTGTGTCTGTCTGTCGCAAAAGTAACTCGAAAACAGATAAGAAGATTTGCAGTAAATTTTGCAGTTTGATCAACACATGACAAGGTTCACATGATAACCTGATGGTGCAAATCGCGAAAACATTTACCGAGTGTTGTCATGGTAACGGTTCATGTAATGTTAACACTTGGGTTTTGTTCCGCGGTTAAGGAAAATGTTGAGCTGAGACAGTTTCTAGCAGAGCCTACACAAGTGTTACAAGTACGACATTAACCTTGCCATGGTGACGGTTCGACCCGGCAGGATTTGACTTTCTACATATTACTTTTACTCGGTAAACTGATTACACCTCGTTTGCCTTTACCTCATGAGAGGAGGAGTAGGGGAAGGGTGAAGGAGAGGGGGAAGAGGAGAGGGGGAGGGAGGATAGGGGGAAGAGGAGAGGGGGAGGGAGGATAGGGGGAAGGAAGATAGAAGGAAGAGGAGAGAGGGAGGAGGAGAGGAAGAGAGCTGGAGGAGGAGAGGAGGGAGGAGGATAGGGGGAAGAGGAGAGGGAGAGAGTGAAGATGAGGAGATAGGGTAAGAGGGGGGGGGGGGGTTGGACACAAAATAGAGTCAAAACTCGCAAGACAAAAGTTACTCCGCTAACACTAAGACAACAGAACGTCCACAACAAGATACTGGAGTGACGCTACGCCGATGGAGTGACTGCTAATTAAATCTGACTAGGACTCCGTAAAACTACAGGAAGATCTAAACAAATTTTTCGAAGGGTCTGAAAAATGCCAGATGAAATTCAATGTGGACAAATGTAAAGTACTCAGTATAGGAGATGTAAACAGGGAAACCAGTTACCAGATGAACATCGATGCCATTGTGAAATCCGACTGCGAGAAAGATTTAGGAGTAATGATAAGTAGGAATCTTAAGCCAAGTAAACAATGTGTTTTTGCTAGTAACACGGCGAATAAAGTACTTGGGTTCATACAAAGGAGTGTAAGTTACAAGACTAGCGAGATCATCTTAAGATTATATCTTGCGCTTGTGAGACCTCACCTGGATTATGCAGTTCAGTTCTGGTCACCGTATTACAGAATGGATAGAGAATCCTTGGAAAGAATCCAGAGGAGAATGACAAGACTAATCCCGGGCATTAGGAACCTTGAGTACAGAGACAGGTTAAAGTGTCTTAATTTGCACTGCCTCGAGAGACGTAGAGTGAGGGGCGACATGATAGAGGTGTATAAATGGAAGTCAGGGCTAAACAAAGGGGACATTACAAAGGTACTCAAACTATCCAACCAGGAGCGAACTCGTAACAATGGTATTAAATTAGACAAATTTAGATTTAGGCGCGAAATAGGTAAACACGGGTTTGGAAACAGAGTAGTGGATGCATGGAACAAGTTACCAAATATCATCATTAACTCGAATACGCTGGATAGCTTCAAACATAGGTTGGATTCTTATATGAGCAATAGGGGTTGGGTGTAAATGGGACTGCCCAGTATGGGCCAATAGGTCCGCTGCACTTTCCTCCATTCTTGTGTTCTTGTGATACAAATATGATATATAATAACTAGGTGGGGGAGAAGCTCGAACTACAGGGCATTTTAACATAGTGACTACAGTGAACATGACACGTGTTCAAGAATTACTACAGTGAACATGACACGTGTTCAAGAATTACTACAGTGAACATGACACGTGTTCAAGAATTACTACAGTGAACATAACACGTGTTCAAGAATTACTACAGTGAACATAACACGTGTTCAAGAATTATTACAGTGAATATGACAAGTGTTCATGAATTACTGTACCACACTGAATAAACATCAACTAGATCTACTATACCACTGCTCCTGATGCCCGTGTAAAACATTAAGCAATTTCCGAAGCTCAAATATAAAACTTCTTATTGCGAAAACAAAATAAAACATTGGCCGGGAATCCAAACTGAGTTAATTAAATGTTTTATAATCGTCATTACACGTTAAGTTGTATTTCACGTCCGTCCATCACAAGTAATGTCACCGCTACACTTAATCCTATTGTCATATATTAAAATGATTCAGACAGACAGAGAGACAGATAGACAGAAAGTAGATATATAGATAGATAGATAGATAAATAGATAGATAGATAGATATTTGTAAACTTTAATGAAGGTCGTAAATCCTACAATGTGTTTAAGGTATAAACACTGATGTATAAGCAATAATTATTATTATTTGTTGCGAAGTTAATTATGTAAATTACCGGGGATGCAACGCAACGCTCCAGCCACTAATTTGTAAATGCGTAAGTTAGAATATGTTATATTAATAAAATTATGGGTTTGTGAATAAATTACAAGGGCCGGACTTGCTGCCACACTTGTCCGAGTATCACTTTATTTCCCTGAACCAGTAATGAAGGAGCCGAGACCAAGTGGATGACCCACAGCACCTGGTGGAGGGTGAGGGGTCTGAGTGACGCTAAACAATGAACAAAAACAAAAAATCCGGAACTTTACCCAAATTACTAGAAAGATTCCTCAATAACAGGTAATGACTTAATGTCAATAGAGAAGAGTTGTAGAGTTAATTGATATTGTAAATCACGTTAAGAAAAGTGAAGGAAATAATGAGCGGTAAGAAGCGAGGCTTTTATACACGAGACTGGCTATTAAACTGGTGTGTGTCACGGAGGATCACCCGCTATTAAGCCACACAGAGACACGATACGTAAGTTGTAGTGCTAAAATAATCTTAATTACTAATGATATGATGACGCATCCCTCAACAAGTACCTACGACATTCCTCTCTCTCTACTGTGTAAATATTTTTCTTATCAAATGGTGGATAAAGAGGTCATAATATGAGGTCACCGCCCCATTTATAAGTCAATTACTCTTCTGGTTTGACACAAGCTGATAGCCCCGCTGCTCACGGCCTACCCCATCGCCGTCGGCCATCACTATAGGACTGCCGAGCCTGCTCTGGTGTGTACTGCTGCCCCCGAGCTTAGTTCTGCCTCATCTTCACGACACGTGGTGCCTCAGCCTGTCCACCCACCTCAAACCGCGCCCGCTACTGTGTCTGTGCTGTCTCCACCAGGGCTCCCTATTGTACCTGAGGACACCCTCTCTCACTACATTCTCACTTGCCCTATGACCTCCTACAGGTCCCCAGCCGTTACCAACACCTCTTCCCTCCCTGACCAGATATCCCTCCTCCTAGAGACAGGCCTAGCACTAGGGACCTGCAACGCTTTTCCCCCCACACACTCATCATTCTGTCACTTTATGTAACTTGCTGACAAAACCCATGACCCATGACACTGTAATGAGGGGGGGATTTAAGTAGAAGTATAGATATAATATTTAGTTGTAGGATTGTAAAGTGAGGAAGCTTGGCGTTTAGATTTTCATGACTTACATCTATGTATATGAATGTGAACCTAAAAACTGAATTACGAAGATCAATTTAACTCATACCTTGAAATTTTCTTCTCAGCTGTGACGATCATGCTGTGGACGTAAAGGGGTGACGTCATCGCTGGCTTGTGTAAACGGTAACCGCAACACACAAAACCACTCCATGTTTCTGAGATCATATTATTTATCTACCTGCTTACACATCTACCTATTTTTCTACGTATTTACCTATTTGTCTATTATCTATTCTTCTATGTATTCATCAACTTTATTGTTTTTCATTTCACCATGACTATATATCTCAATTTAAATCTATATATACAGCAGTGTTCCTCTTTATTACTCTCTCTATCTCTCTTCAAGGTTATATATCAAGTTTGTGTTTATTTATCACTACATATCTACCTATCAATCTCTCAATACATATATTCAGTACCCAGCTTACTTTATCACTACATACCTACAGTACTTTTAATCAATGTCCATCGCTCCGTTTATTTACCACTCTGACTCTACTTATTTACCTTTAAATCCATTTCACGTTTTGTATCTACCTTTCTACCTCTAATTATATATATGTATATATCCTATACTCCTTCACGCCAGGTATTTCAAGACACACCAAATCAAATGTATTCCCCTTCGCTCTTTGAAGCTAGAAATCAAACAGAACTTGTAATCGGATTTGCTCGTACATCACCCATAAAGCGGAGGGCTTAGTACATTCGTCACGGAGAGAGTCGATGCCTTTAATACCAGTCTAGTTTCTGCTGGTCCGTGGTTTGGGCTCGTGGGAGGAAGGGTGAAGGGGCTGGGGTTGGTGGGAGGGAGAGGAAGGAGGGGGGGGGGGTGATTGGGGCAGGAAAGGCGGAGGGAGAGTGACTGGGACAACATAGGCGGGGGGAGGGTGATTGGGACTGGAGAGGTGGAGGGAGGGTCATTGGGACGTGGGACACAGAGATTTAGTGGGACGGGCATAGAAGGGAGGGTGAGGGGAATGGGTGAGAAGAATGGGGGGGAGGCAGGGGTGAGGGGGACGGGGGAAGGTAGGGGTGAGGGGGACGGGGAAATGAGAGGGTGAGGGGGGCGAGGACCGTAAATTAATTAAAGGAGCCGTAACTCAGGCAAAGCAAGGCCAGCCTCCAGTTCTCTCTGAGCCAGACATACACAGAGGGCAGTCACTCACTTGTACAGGAATTGTGTGCCTTCATCTACTCGTGTAATACATTAAGCTCGTCCGACACGTTTAAAAAAATCATAAAATCCAATAAATTATTTTGTGTGTAATGTATTTTGCATAATTATTGACGATATTAAAAGATAAAAGGTAAAAGATATCATCGAATCGGATAGGAACTTTGCCCACGAACCGTTACCAGGGCAGGATAAAAATCGAACGGGTGACGCTGTGATTGGAGAGCATATTGTGTTATAATTTATATGTCTTCAACCTGGTGTGACCCTCTTCATACAAAATTTCCTTCTATTTGCTTTCCTTATATTTTAAATTTTTGCACCTGCCAGCAGCAATGGGTAGGATGACTCATAAACAAACATTATGTTAGGCGGTAAGTCATGTCATGTTTATTGGGTGTGCCTGCCCGTGTACAGTGTGTAGTGTGTTGAGAGGCCCAGAGGAGGTTGGGGTGTGTAAGGGGAGTTTTGTTTATGTATAATTATAATCACCTGACTCAGCCCTCGGCGACCAGCTAGGGTGGGCCTGGCGATCGGGCTGGTATTACAGTATAGCTACCCATATCTTAGAAGCAACACCTAACCTGCTTTCTCTCTAGACTTTCAACACGTAAGTTTAACTAGTACTTATTGAGTACACAGGTAGACTGTGTCCATTGCATCATTTATCATTGTGACAATATAGGAATATGGAAAATTAAATACTCATTGTAAGTGTTAAGATTAGACTAATTACATAGCTATGAATGTTATGTAAATATATATTGGATTAAACATTTATGTAGGAGTGCCTATGTATGATTTATTTGAAATACTAAAATGAATTGTATTCAACAGGTTTGATCGAATTATAATGTTCGAGTTTAACTTGACAAATCTCATTCATCCTTTAACCGCCCGGATGGCGGTTACAGCATCCTTACCGTGCACCGCCCTTGTCGTCCACTTTCGGTAGACTCACACTCTTACTAATTCCCTATCACTCAGAGTACCTCAGGGTTCAGTTCTGGTTCCTACCACATTAGTCAAGTCTCCCACTAATTTGCCTACATATACTGAACACCGATATTCACTTCATAGTTCGAAGGGGCATAAACAAGCCTGTTACAGTCAACGTCACTCAAACTCTCATTACCAAACAAGATAATTTTCAACTTCCATTGCCATTCTGCAACATCCCGTCATATAAGCTACCAGTATTAATATCCTTTGCCTTACTATAACTTCAGCTGACATTTTCTCTTTTATGTCATAGTAAAATATTATATCTAAAAGTATTAGGTTACGTTTTATGGTGTTGTCTACTTGTGCATAACTTCCTCCTCTGCACAATGGTCGTGTTCGTCCTCACATGATGTATGCCTCTCTAAATATATTACCTGACGTTAAACTACCAGCGACCTTAACTGGCTGTGTTGGTAAGTGTTAGGCTGCTATTTACAGAATCTTCAAAGACACCTGAAGGTTAGGGATGAGTGCCGCGGAGCTTAAGGCGTCTGTGTGTTATGTTCACTTCAACTCTCGTGATGCTCTGTCGCACTGACGATCACCTGACGAAGATGAGGCAGCTTGACCTTCCATTAGTGTATGCTCTTTGTGGATACTTGTTTAACTGTCGTGTTTGAGTCTCCTGCTCGCTCTTCATTGTCCTCGCTCTCTCTTTTGTTTTCTCCCAGGCACCTGTAGTGTTCACCTCATCTACCCCGTCTAGTTAATTGTCTCTTCTTGCTTGTTTACACCTGTCTTCTACTTTCTTTTTTACGACCAACGAGGAAATATACATTATTTTACCACGGAACACTTTCTTCTTCTTGCGACCCCGGGTAGGTGTTGAGCTGGTGGCCTTCCTCTGAGGGCGATGGTATCTAAACCTATTGTCAGTGAGCGAACTAATCAAAGCCAATCTCTGACTGGACATATTCGCGATGCATCTCCAATCAAAGGAAGAGGGAGATGTATCGATTCTGTGGAAAAGACACAAAAGCCCCGAAGTGCTAATCAATGAATAACGATTCACCATAAAATGAGAGTAATTTTGTTTAACACAAAGCCCGTGTTACCTGTGGGATGCTACCATAAGCAACCTTCAGGACTGCCAGGGACTACTCGTTTGATTATCACTATAGCTGTAATCGTGCAAAATGAATTCACTGAGAACTTTTACGATTTATGTAGTAGTCTCAGTTTATCCGTTTAGGAGTTTCATATATAACAAGAGAGGTTAACGTAAAACAATCAGCAGTTTAAGGTCACATGGCAGGAGCGAGGAAATAGGTTGATGGGTTATATGAGGTAAAGGTTAATGAAGGAGGTAAAGGTGGAGGCCAGGGTGTTTACGTCGGAGGAGCGGCCCGGAGATTTAATTAACAGGTGAATGAATAAGGATGGGTAATGACAGGTGTTGGAGGTATGATGGAGGCTGGAGGCTGGAGGTAGAGTTTTCACATATTACTCATTCCTGTGATTTTGTCTCAAACACTAATGAAGAACAACGAATATTGTGCTGGAGACGGGTGGACATATATTGAAGACAACGAGATAAGAGATTGTTATAAAACTGATGTGACAGTATCTGAGTTTGCAGAAAGTTGAGATGAAATACTGTAGATGTAGCCCGTAGATATTTATGCCTACTAGAGTGAGAGACGAGAATGTGAGGTTTACATCACAGGCACTTCTTATTGAGTGAGTTGATGCGCGGTGCGTTTGTACTGTACACGTTTCGTGCCGTACGTACTGTACGTTCTATAAGTTTCCTGTTCAGGGGTTTGTTTCCGATGATGTTATGTGTCTAGACTCTGTTGTATGACTCCCTGGCCTGATTGACTGATTGAGGCAGAAATCATTATTCTCTGAAATAAAACGTAAAGCAGTGTTATTATCTAATTTTAGCAAGGGAGCCATTTTGGCAAAGCACATTCATTGAGAGGGCCGCATCTACCGCAAATTAGCCTAAGACAACTAAATTAAGTAGTTATGTCTGCTAATGCAATATAATAAATAAAAAAATATATATAACAAAAGGTAATGTATTAGTATAAACCTTACTATTAAAGAGCAAACTTACTTAATGTTGTGATGAGCGGAAGTGTGCGAGCTGCTGCTTGTCTCTCCTAGTGCAATATTTGTCGTTTGTCACTAAAATCTTTGTAAGGCAGTCCAGATGTGCATTGGTCAATCTGTTCCTCTGTTTTCTCTTCACAATTTTCAATGTTGAAAATGTTGATTCACATGTGTATGTGCTGACAAAAAAGGACATTCTCGCATTCCACTGCAGCACGATCAGGGCAGAGGTCTATGATAACTGAGGTCAGAGATGACACTGGCACATGAAAGGGTTCTTAATAAAATTTAAAACTCCTCCCTCAGCTCCCTCACTACTTCCTCAAATGCATCAAAGCTGAAATGTTGCAAATATTCCGGATCATTTCTGATGGCTGTTCCGAGCTTTGGTAAGTGAACAAATTGTCTGTCAGGTATGAACAGTGTCGTAATCTTTTTTGGAATGCGGTGACTACACGCACCATGCTACCTGGATATTCATCTTTCTCCTGCAACTGGAGATTCAGTGAATTCAGATGACAGGTGATATCAAGCCATCTTCATTATCCACTCTGGATTCTCCAATTCCGGCTCGCTTCTCCCTTTGCTTCCAAGAAACGAGGGAATTTGAGGGAGAAGATTAAAAAATCGTTAAAGTACTCTGCCACGAGATAACCGTCTCACCTCGTTATGCATCACTAAGTCGCTGTATGTCTCGTACTCCTCCAGCAGTTCGCGAAACTGGCGGTGATTTAGTACTCGTGAAACAATAAAATTGACCACTTGTACAACCAGTTGCATCACATTTTGCAACTCACAGTTTTTGAGTTTTGCCACAAGTGCCTCCTGCTGTATGTATGCAATGAAAAGTGACGAAGTTGGGGATCTTCTCTCTCTTCCTCATCAGACCAACAAGTCTCTTCTCTTTTCCTTTCATGTTGGGGGTGCCGTCAGTGAACACAGATGTGAGATTTGACCAGTTCAGGTTCTCACGAAAAATGGGTAGAAGTGCAGCCAAAATATCCTCTCCTTCGTTTGGCCTTGTAGTTCTTCCCGAAACGAGTCCTTTTTTGGAAACCTGACCCATACACATAACTGGGCGACATCACACACACCTGTGCTTTCATCCAATGCAGTGCTGAAACATGGTGCAGCTGATACATCCGCATTTAACTGGTCACGAATGTCATTACCAAGTTCCTCAATCCTTCTTATTATTGTTGTGTCTGTTAGCTGTAGTCCTCTTATTTGCTTTATCATTGCATCTTTGTTATTGAAATCAGCATACATTATTTCTGCCGAGGCCAAAAAACGCTCTTTAACTACTTCTGCGTCTGTAAAGGCCTTCTTATACTTAGCCAAAATCCATGCCATGCAATCTCAAATTTTGCCTCTGTTAAATTCTCAGCAGCAAAGGTCGATAGGTGAACGAGTTTTTGGTGTCCTACTATCAAAGCAGTAAGTTGTTAAAATTCTTTTTTTCTTAGGTTACTCCAGGCGGGTACATCTGATTGAAGATTGCATGTGTTGTTCTGAAATGGCGTTCTAAATTGCCACGTCTAAACAAAGTGGACTTGTACCCTGAAGCACGACGACAAATTCCTCATTCCATTTTTCTGGAAACCTTCTTTGTTCATCTTGTATTGCGTTTACCCTCCATCCTTATTTTCTACTGCTCGGTTTCTGGGATGGTTGCTCATCATCATTGCGCTTTTGTTTGATCACAAATCGATCAATCATCACGGACACTGACTTGAGTGCACTTTGGTTTTACCTAAAACAGCCCACCGCAGCTAGCCTCCGCAAGCAGCAACAGTTTACTCGTTACTCTCAAATCTCTGTGGCCAATTTTCAAACAAACAATAGCAAGGGTAAAATATACGCCCAGTCTCTCACATTGACCTTGGCCTCATCACAACTGAATTAGCAAGACCGAGACCGCCGAGGGCTTCGCTAGACGCGTCACTCGTCAGGTTTTCCTGTACTGTCCTGTACGGCTGGAACAGAGATGTTAGAATGTTATCTCTGACTGTGGCTTCGCCTTCCATCTCACCTCTTGAAAATATGTATTTTGCACGATAATTATTAAGAGACACTGCCTGTTGTAGCCTTTACATATACAATATGCCTGTAAGTATTTTTTTTTTCCGAGAGCCGCAAATTAAGTCGTCGCGACTCGCGAGCCGCGCAATGAGTACCTCTGATCGTAGGGGGTAAACACTATTAATACTGTATCACAACATGAAGAGTCAAGCTATATGATTCCAGGAACTGATGAGAACTGCCTGACTGTCTTTCCATATCATCATCATCATCAATCATCTTCAACAATCTCTCTTTCTCTCTCCCTCTCGCTTTTCTTCCTTATCTCAATCCCTTTACAGTCGAATAAGGAAAGAGTGAAAAACCTCTCTTGTACCACTAGACATGTTGACCTCGTGATACTTGCCACCAGAGTCCGGCCTCCTCCACCAGTTCATATTTATGACAGATTATCATCTTCATAATCTCCGTGATGATGATTCCTTTCTGCCATCTCCAAGGAAGATATAGTTTCACCCTTAACGCACCTGTCCTTAAGCCCGATATTCGCCCCACCACCGTATAATTAGCAGAGACTTTGAACTTAAGCTTGTTATCTGGACGGTGGACATCCCTTCGGTGACTCGGCTTGGGATAACTTGGGAATCTTAATGGCCAATTATTGTCATGTTATTTATCGTAGCTTATTAATTTACTTTTACAGCGTCGATGCCATGGATTTTCTTCAAGGACTTATCTTCACTGTATGATCTTCATTCATGGATTTTGTAATCCTTGCAATCTACACCAGTCCTAGCAGTGTTAGTCTACCCTAGTAATCTACACCAGTCCTAGCAGTGTTAGTCTACCCTAGTAATCTACACCAGTCCTAGCAGTGTTAGTCTACCCTAGTAATCTACACCAGTCGTTGCAGTGTTAGTCTACCCTAGTAATCTACACCAGTCCTTGCAGTGTTAGTCTACCCTAGTAATCTACACCAGTCGTTGCAGTGTTAGTCTACTCCGGCAATCTACGTCAGTTTTAACGTGTAAGTTTTTACTTTTTGTGTCCTCAGTCTCTCACTCTCCCACCACTCACTTTCATACTCATTCAAACCCTCTTATTCTTACATTCAACCTTACTCGCACTACCACACTCATGCTCCCCCCCCCCCTCTCTCTCTCCTTGAACGATAATTTCTCCCCATTGTGTCTTTAACGCTCACCACTATCAATCTGCTTCAGCTTCTCATCACTCACACGTTCCTCATGGCAACATTGAGTCAATCCCTCGCCTGTATTCAAGTTTGTCGTCAAGACCTCTTCGTTCTCCCATATTTTGTTGTTGTTCTGGTACAATCTTCCTGCGTGTTGTTGGTACGTCTATTCTGTGGTAATTTTCTCTTGAACATTACAAAATCAATCAAAATCTTACTATGCTCTTTCAAGATTATGAGAGACAGCTTTTGTCTTGACTGAAATGTTTTCTTATTTGTTTTTCACTTCATCCTACCATAACTTGAGCTATTGAGATTTCTGAAAGAAGTTGTATTCCTTACTGTTAATCGCCTTCCACGTTTTCTACACTGTGATAAGACCATTCGTGAATCCAGCGTATCAGGGAAACAAATTGGCAGTAAAACCATGGCTCAAACATGTCAATTTATAGAAGCTAAGCAAGGGTTGTGAGTTGGCCTATTAGCGACAAGACTAAGCTCACCTCCCCCCCCCCCAACTCCTCCCGTGTCTCGGCCAATCAACTATACGAATACGCTCTTCCGCACGTCCCTCCCAATTCCGAAGTCAACATATGTACTGTACACCCTCCACCCTTGCAAAGTCCCAGACCCCCAACGTCACTAACTTGTTCTTTTTAAGATATTAGATTATTGTCTGTGGAGGGGAATAAAACACTTGTGCCACAAAAGTATTTATATATTAATGTTTTTTAGCATTAATATGAAAGTCTTTTTTTTTTCGTTCCTTTTGAGATGCAATCATTTAAGTTTTCACAATGATTAATTAAATTGTGTTGTCCGCCGTTTTAAAAAAGAATATCAAAAGAATATCAAATTTATAGTTATTTTACGATTTTATTATCTTTTAATAATATCTTTGTCTCGTTAATCCGACATGTTCTCTGTTTCAATTAGTCTGGATAACACAGGACCTCTAATGTGAAGTTTCTCAGCTACATGAGTCGGGCCCCACTTCACACCCAGAACATCATCACCTGACACATAAATCCTCCCAGATTATGTTTACATCTGTCAATACACCCGCTTGTCTATTCTTGTTTGGATATGTTTCAAGAACTCAAACTTGTGGTCGCCCGAACGTTGTACAATATTCTTATATGGGAGAATGTGATCACAACTGTATCTTATCGTACCTTACTTTTTTTTTTTTACATATATCGCTTATCTAATTTTCGCCTGAAGCGGCTTGTACGTATATGTTGTAATTAAAACCTGAAATAAGTAAAAAAAACACCTCTTTCTCCATGCTTCTTTCATTGCACTTTTTTCACCACACTTCTTTCACCATACTGCTTTCATCACACTGCCCTCACCACACTGCCATCACAATACTTCAGTCACCACACTCCCCTCACAATACTTCACGCACTACACTTACCACACTCCCCTCACCACACTCACCACACCTACTGTAGTCTTTAAGTCGAGTGTCCTGCACATACACACACACACACATCCTTCCTGATTTAATCTGCTTAAAAATACATATGATGACAACCCCTTGCTGACGGAGAGAGAGAGAGAGAGAGAGAGAGAGAGAGAGAGAGAGAGAGAGAGAGAGAGAGAGAGAGAGAGAGAGAGAGAGAAATTTTACACATATTAAATTTTTGATACGAAGTCTATCTACTTTTCCAGCATTTAAAGAAAAGTGCACGAGGCAACTCTCCCGGGTGTTGCTGTGTGAACAACAATTTGTACTGGACACACACACACACACACACACACAGTCGGAGGATTCGTACACAAGCGTAAAGGAATGATAATAAAATCTTTCGTTAAGGAACTTCGAATGTGAGGCAATATTTCATCTCCGATAATGAAAATGTGATCTTCTGTGACTTCAACATCAAAGTTTGTCAAAGAAAAAAATTATATTGTGTAGTGTTCGGTTTTACGTATGAGTTTCACTAGTGTTCAGGAGATGAGTTGCTGCTGCTTGTGTTTCATTAACTAATACTCTCTTGCTGCCTTGGTTCACCTTTAATAAATGTTGAAAAATTGATCTTTTATCTCTCTCTTTCTCTAGAGGAGAGAGAGAGAGAGAGAGAGAGAGAGAGAGAGAGAAAGAGAGAGAGAGAGAGAGAGAGAGAGAGAGAGAGAGAGAGAAAGAGAGCACCGTATTCCTGTATACCGTTCATTATCTGCCAGCAAGGTGTAGTTGTAGTGGACACCAAGACAAGAGACACGTGTGCCCCCACTTACCACTACTACTATTCCTTGTTTCTCTTCTTTCCTTCTCTCTTCCCCCCCCCTCCTTTACCCTTCCCCTTTTCCTTTTTCCTTTCTCTCTCCCTCCCTCCCTCAACCCGCTTCCCCCCTCCCTCACCCTCTTCCCTCCTACGGTCCTTATCTAACTCTCGCTTACCTTCGCCTCGCTATTAGTCTCAGGTAGTATATCTCATTCATAATAACACAATAAACAAAGAGTCATTTTCGCAAGTCTTAGACCACTCAACAATTCTTCACCAGTATGTCAGTTTTCCCCCGCTACTCTGCTGCACTAACTGAACTGACACATAATGATACCAGCCATTGATGGAAAATCTGGTAATTGTGGGATCTAATTGGCTGCCATCATATCCCCCCCAACACATCTATCTTCAGAAAATCGCTGATGCCCGTGCTAGAAGTCGACGAGTCTTCAGCTATGGTGGCAGTGATGGGAGCTGAATTGAACGTCTCGGGTCAGATAACCGCGTGCTTGGCTAATTCTCTTACGCCTGTTTCGTCTTCGCTCTGAATTATATTTGGAGAGAAAGAAGAAGAGAAAGAGAAATATATAGGGTCCAAAGTATAAGGCGAAAACTTGAAAGTTGCCTGAACCAAGCGAGCACCTGGTGCCCTCGTTACACTTCATGTACACTAGTGAAGCTTTGTATAAAATTTGAAGAAAATTGGATGATGATTAGGGGTTCCGCATAATGTTTAGTTATTTTAGTCTCAGGGACGATTACAAGGAACTCATTGCCTTGTAAGGGACCTTTTTGGGGGAAATTCTAGAGGAAGGTGTAAAGACCAGGGCACCTGGGGCTTTCCACAAAGCCAGAAGGATGGCAAAGGCCATTTATGCTCTGAAGATCTTCCTCACTGCCTTTCCTTTTCCGTGAGCTTATATTCGAGATAATTGTGTAGATTTTTTGTGATGACCGGGAAGTTGAATTTTTGCGGGACTCCTGAATATTGAGATAAGGAACTGAAATTTTGCCTGAAGACATGTTTGGGGTAAAGGTATTAGGGCGACATGTGGCTAAATTGAAAATTTTGGACCACTCTGATATACAGTATACTATATATACTCGTGTATTTCATGTAGATCCACAATGAAAACGTGGATAAGGTAAATCTTGATAAAATCACACGGGAAAAGGGAAGCAGCGGAGCACCTTAGCTTTCGTCGTTATTCAAGATATCTTCAGAGGCAACTGGATTACATGGACAGAGAGAGGCTTAAATATACACGACTCTATCTAGTGGCGTGTCAAAATAAGTTATCTTTCCAACAGAGTGAGAGTTATGTCAGAATTATAATTAAAACTCATTATAATACAATATACATGAAGCAGAAGTACTCATATCAAATAAGGAACAAATCACTGCTTGACACTCCACTAATGAGAAATATTTTTTTACGCTATTTTGTAATAATTTCCCCATTTATAAACATATGTATAAAGCCACGCTTAATTTCATTTTGAGGTCAACGAAGACAATGGTCTATATTATTATTGCTAATTTCTTGGTGAGTATAAAGATAATCTGTTGCATAATTATGCTTCAAAAGGGTAGGTGTGTGTGTGTGTGTGTGTGTGTGTGTAGTATATAAAGTAAAACATATTCATTGAATGTATATATCCTTTCCTCCTCCAGCACTCACTCACACAACACTTAACAGGAGTTCCACATGCCATTCCATGTATTGTACGGTAAACGCCCCTCCCCCGCTCCATCTCTAGGCGCCTCGTGAATGTGGGATGGTGTACATTGTTAGTGGCACTACCCTGGCCAGTCATTTGGTCTACCATGTACTTCATTAAGCCTATCATTCAATAGACTCTTGTTTACTTGCTGCTCACACTTTAGCCGCTCTTTGTCAGTTCAATTTCTCCTTTCCTGACATTACTGATGGATGTTTATCTCACTGAGGGACGTCTTCCCTATTGGCGAGGTCTTAGTTGCTGGGTTTTTCATGGTAACTGAAGGTCACTAAGCTCATACACGTGAGAAATTAATCAATATTTTCGTTTTGCGTCTCTTATCACTAATTTTTCCCTGCGGCATCATAGCAAGTCTACGGACTTGGCGCACCCACATTCAACTACAACACTCCCTTCTGTCATACTGCGCTGAAAACACCTACCACAGTTTACTGCCTGTATCATTCAATATGTAGCAGTTCAAAATATCTTACCTCAAATATATTCAGTATTTGACTGGGGTACGTCCAGATCCCGATGAAAAGGCTTGACAGTGACGTTTGTGTGTGTGTGTGATCTCTCCCAGCGTTCATTGTTGTGAAAAATGGAACGACTCATATCACGGCTAGATCTTTAATTCAATTCCCCTTTGTTGTTCTATCAACTGGCGATGTAACCAACAGGTTCCCGGGAGTTTGGTGGCGTGGTAAGTGGAGTCACGATATATAGTTACAGTTCCACTAGTTTGTTTTAAAGCACGAGTTACTATCCGGCCAAACTATGAATACAATGTTTGTTACACAGCCCGTTGATGACAAAATAGTCCGTTGAGGTCATCATAGTGGTGAAAATGTTACAGCTAGATTGTGTGTAAATAATTACGATAATAATTGCAAAATAACGAGATTGCACAAGAACACACACTATCATAAACTCGCCCACGCACATGCATACATTCACGCACAAAAAGTCACAGAGGACATGTGATTCATAAAACACGCACAGAAGCACGAAAAGATCCAAGTGCTTTCACGGTTATTCACATTTTCACGGAATACAATACTGTACTGCATAGCATAACATAACATAAAATAACAAAGCAGGAATTATCTTTATGTTCAGGGCTAACATTCTCCTAGGCCAGAACGTCTGCTAACATCTAATAGGCAAGCACCTAAATGCAAGAGTCCTAATCATCTCTTAACATCTGCTAGACAAGAATCCAACACCTGTTATGGTTCTAAACATCTGCTAGACCAGTACCTAATACATACCATGGTCCTAAAACTCTGTTAGCTCAGTACCCAACACCTGCTATGGTTCTAAACAGCCTTTATGTTAATAGGTGAAAAAGGTAATTCCATTCATTATCATTTGTGATGGACAATTATACTCGTGTCGCCGAATGGATTATCATGATTAACTTGGGCTTAATTACTCGCTGCTGTCCGCTTGTATGCGAGTAAACAGCTTTTTGTACAGGAAAACGAGATCAATATTAAACAGCTCATGTACCGGACACGAGTGATCGTTTGACACACTCTAAGGATACATGAAAAATATCTCACTTTTCACAATTGACTTTATTAATAACATTAATGTTAACCCAAAGATAAATCATAATTAATATCATAATCGATTGTGTACATTTACTTTGTTTTGTAAAAGAAGCACATCACCAACACTGTCCTCAGAAGAAATAGAGAAATAAAACAAATAACTTAAATAAATGAATGTTTACCAAGTGATATGTACATACTTGTAGTTGCAGTCATGGATAAGAGGTTAGTACTAGAGGTAAGGATAAGCGTCGGATCTGTGAACATCTGGGAAACTCTCGGCTCTCTGGTCTCTCTTAGTAAGTCGTCTTCGTCCACACTTCACTGTCACTCAGATGACACACACACACAGTGACCTGCACGTCCTGACCCAATACATGCACATCGCCTGGGTGAACCACCAGTGGAACAACCTAACTACAACAGCACAACTGTTAATAGTACACCTGTGTATAATTTATCCTTTAATCTGTCTTTTAACCTTTTTCTTGTTTTATACATTATTCAACTTTCCCTTCTTGTGCATCTGAATACCACTTGTATTTCTATATGTTAAGATACACTTTGACTGTATTCATTTACAACTCAACACCAAGTTCTGTAACTGCTGTTTTAACATTATGTTGCTATGCCTGTCAATGTCGTTTTGTATAAAGCTGTTATATTTTCTTCTCTATGTTATTTTGTGCTGGAAAGAGTATTTATTATAGAGTTATAATTACAAGATGTTGATGTTATTATGTATTCAGGCGTGTACAAGATATTTTACTGGCTAAATGTCGCTAATTCTGTCATTTTATGCTCTGTAGATCCTAACTCACTTGCAAGCTGTCCCGTGTTGCTCGAGGAACTCTCCCTTCTCACTCTCTGACAACACGACTCCTACATAACATACACACAGAGGAAACTGAAACATATCTAGATTCTACAAGAGGTTGACCATTCAGTTTGGTCCAATGGTACAAAATATCACTTACTCGCTTGTACCCAGAGTCCTCAAGGCAGTTTCTTTCTCCCGCTTTGTCTCGGTAACTGAATCGTAAAGTCTAATGCAATGATTGACAATGATTTTTATAATTCCTCCTTTATAATTTTCCTTGTGCATTTTTGTGTGTTATTTTACATTATCACTTGTATCGTTTTCATCATTTAGGAAAATCTATAACTTTATTTTTATTTCTGATTTGACTTTAATATCGGTTTTGTTTTTCAGTACAAACAGTTCACAATTATTATTCCTGTTGCTGCTGACCACTATGATATTCTCAGTGTTTTTTTTTTAGGAAATTTATTTGAAAATATCACACAAAAAGTCTCTGGCAAGCACTGGCAACTGTCGATGGGAAAACGGATAAGGTAGGTCGGTTTCACAAGGAAAAACTTCGCTAACTAAAGGGAAAACATTTTTCCGTCTCGTAAAGGTATACAGTGTTTATAAGGTTCCTAATTTATCCTTATGTTTTTAAAGCCGATTTAGTTCGGTGTGCCACGTAAACACACACACACACACACACACACACACACACACTTGTTCTGGAAATCAATTAACTAGCCATTTGTTTTTATCCCCACTTTGTATTTATTGTTGTATTGTTTGTGTGTTTTTAAATGTACAGTCTTTTATTTTATTCCTGTTAAAATACACTTGTGATTAGAACGTTGTCCCTTTAGGCTCGACTCTAATAACATTGGTGAGCTTCCACACGTTAGCTGATGGTATTAAACAACTCGTTACTCAAGATGTTTGTGAAGAAATAGAGTAATTAGGGAAATAATGCTTATTTTCTTTATTTTTTCCACGTTAATAATCGACTTAGGATGTGAGAAGTTCGGGTCAGATGAAGGCAAGTTGCTGTATCGGTAGGAGCGTTAACCTTCCTGTCTACCCAGGAGAAACATTTTACGGTATAAGAAACTCGAGACGAAGAACAAACTCAAATCATTACCCGGAACAAGGTCACTCCGGAGAACAAGCTCATTATGAAGAAAAAAAGCCCAAGACATTACTCAGAACTGTCCAACAGAGGAGAGGAGGTACTGAGGCTGAGAAATACCAAACACTGGTAGTGGTAATTGCAACAGTCTCTCAACATGGTCTTGTGGAGGCCATTCAGTTATGTAGTCGCTCAAAAACTATATTAATAAAATTGTGTTAGATAATATGACACAACGGACGACTGATTTTGACGACCCTACCGAGACAACAGGAGTCGCAGTTTCTTGAGCAACTACACCTGGGGTCCAGTAAAGAGTTTTTAGAACACCTTTGACATATTTAGGGAAAATGACCATCTTATTAGTTTATTTACCAGTTACTGTACAATAATTTGGGGTATCGCACGTCATTTAACTTTATATAATTTGGGGGAAAATTACCATTTGAAATTACTTTTTGCGGAAATTATGACAATTCAAGACAACTGACTATTTAGTAAAAAAAAAATAGTCCTTTACATGTAGACATACAGTACACTCCTGAAAACTAAGTCCTTTTAAGACTATCTACATAATTTGAGGAAACGACCGCCAATTACAGCCATATGGCCTACATGCTCCTGAAAATGAGAACCGCTTAAAATTATTTACCCACACCAGGACAATGGCTATCATTTAGGGATTATATTCACTGTTACTGCTATTTAAATATGTTTATACGAAGGTAATTCAGATACTCTCAGATTTTTTTAAGCTTTGTTCTGAAATGCACAGCTTAATGCCTGAAGTCCTCCGTAGATTTATTTATTTATTTATATTTAAAATTAATGATTAATAAAGAAACGAAGACTTGGTGAGCGATGCTTAAACACCCCCTAACCAGATACCTCCTCCCTGACCAACTGCCTTCCTCCCTGACCAACTGCCTTCCTCCCTAACCAACTATCTCCCTCCCTGACCAACTACGTACATCTGTTAATACCTTACACATCAATGTATTTTAACTGGTCAGATGCCGTCGAAAATAAATTCCCACATCAATTTCCTTGCACAAAAAGTACCTTTATCAAAATATATATCAGCGTGAACCTCTGTGCCGCAGTGCATGCTACGTTCTGTATTCATGTGATATGAAGGTTTTATGAAGCCGCGGCTGTTTCAGGTGACATTCAGGCTGCCGGGGTTATGTGGCAATATTTCGTAGAGGCGGTGGTGGTGTTGTGCTGTGTGACGTCAGAGATTTAGCGAGAGGCTGTGGGAACGGTGAAGCCTGTGGAACATCCACCGCTACCACCACCGACCTCTGGATGATGCGCCCCGCTTATGACGTTGTACTGCACGTAGTTAAAGTTTTACGTTGTGTGATCTTGTTGTTATTGTTGTTGGAGCTGAATCCCCATTCCGTTCTTTTTACTGCTATGCTTGTGTGTGTGTGTGTGTCTGCTTGCTGAGGTACTGCTGTGTGCAATAGTTTGTTATGGCATTATTGTGTGTTAACTTGTTATGCTATTAAGAGGACTTTAGGCTTAAGAGTTGTTTAGGATATTGATATATTTTTTAGCTCAGATCTATAGTTTATACCGAGCTCTTCCTTTAGAATTAGGCGTGAAATAGGTAAACACTGGTTTGGAAACAGAGTAGTGGATGAATGGAACAAGTTACCAAATATCATCATTAACTCGAATACGCTGAATTGCTTCAAACATAGGTTGGATGCTCATACGAGCAATAGGGGTTGGGTGTAAACGGGACTGCCCAGTATGGGCCAATAGGCCCGCTGCAGTTTCCTCCATTCTTATATTCTTATGTTCTTTTGTTCTCCATCCCATCCTGAGTGTGAACCAATAACACATAACCCCACAATATCAATAGACGTTTCACTTCTTATTTTCAGTGACTACACACGTCGAATAATACCATAAAACACCTTAACTTGAAGCTTCCAATCATAATATTTGTTCGCAAAATTAAATGAATCGCGAAGTTCTTATGTTTAAATACACTCATTAATGCCGTTAAAGGTCAGTTTACTACAACAGTTTATAGAAAAACCCTCATTCACTGACCTTGGGTTAATTCATACGAGTTACTCCTCTTATGGGGAGTAACCATTAGGTACTACTATAGTATGTGGTCGACCGGGCTGGAGTTGTGCCTTCCGGGATAGTTACACTGTAGCATCCATTAACTTGATCTAACCTAGGTTAGGTTAAGATATATTAGATTAAGTTAGGTTAGGTTAGGTTGGGTTGGGTTAATATACGTTACAGTGTAAATATCCCGGTAGATTTACTCCAGCTCGGTAGACTTCATATTATAGAAGCACCAACTCCTATAATTCAAAGTATAAAATTAATTATACTGAAACATCGATCAGTGGGGCCTTTAAGGTTTGTTGTAATTTCAAACATTTTAGCTGGGATGACACCCTTAATGACTTTGTACACACAGTCTACCCAAGTTAAAATTTTTGCATAATTCTGAGAAAGTTTGTAATTCTCTTACAAAGAGTGAACTCCCTTGCTTACTGTAGGTAACCGAGGTTCTTGTGACAGAGGAACACACCTAAGAAGACTTACTTGTTGCAGGAGTACTGATGGGTGGTCTGTTGGCAGCTCTCCACCTCACCTTCACCATCGTATCTTTGAATACAAACGGAAGTCTTTTCTCCCTTAGTATGTTGTCTCCGTCAGGTGTTAACGCACACGCCACCGCACAGTTACTAATTGTTTCCATCAGGTGTTAACGCACAGCACACCTCACAGGTACTGACTGTCTCCGTCAGGTGTTAACGCACACTCCACCGCACAGTTACTAATTGTTTCCATCAGGTGTTAACGCACAGCACACCTCGCAGGTACTGACTGTCTCCGTCAGGTGTTAACGCACACCACACCTCACAAGTACTGAATGAACCCGAACCTGACCCACACAGACTTGCCCTCACCAGTTTGAGTCGCCAGGATGAACCACCAACTGGGCACCCAAACTACCGTATAGGTGGTTCCCCTTTTGAGATATTTATGACGTTTGCTTTATGATATATTTAAATGTACCGTATATGTTGTAGTACAACCTCAAGGTAGTAGTTGAGTGTGACCGGCAGAGTTTATTAGAGGAAGAAGGACAGCAGACACGAGAGAGGCACCACCGTAAGTGATGAGTCATCTTTGTGAGTAAACACCCACCAAGGTTTCATCACTCACTTTTTTTCACTTCGTTCACCTTAAGTCACCAACGAGTCGATGAGTTTCAGTATAAATTGGTGTAATTCAGTAATATTTAATTGACAATATTATGTTTTTTCACTTTCTTTACTTATTACTTGTTGTCATATTAAATAGAGAGACAAGTAACTTAATTATCTCATAATCATAATTCGTTGCTTATATTTGTTCTGTTTTCGTCCAATTCCACAATATTTGGGCATTTCATTTTTCTAATATTCTGTATCACAGGAGGGAGGGAGGGAGGGAGGGGAACGCGCTTGTCTTTCCCTGACCACTCCACCGTGTGTATTTTAATTACACCAAGAATGAAAAAAAACAGGCACATCCTTTTGTTGACAGTTCGCCTTTCTTGGAACTTTATTTATTTGGCTGAATGATATCACGTTCTCCTGCCTTCCATTATCCTGCCACATCCTCACACTCCACAGCCCTCACACCCCACAACCCTCACAGCCCTTACACTTTACAACCCTTACACCTCACAACCCTCACACCTGATAACCCTCACACCTCATAACCATCACCCCCTTCACACCTCACAACCCTCTCTCACACCCCACACGAATGAACAATAAAACACGGGGGAATTTATGTAGAAAAATATTTATTACAACTGTAAGCATATGTACAAAAAATTACAAATATTTTGATATGTACACAGATATGTGATGAACATGAAAATGAACAAGTGATATGACACATGCAAGACCTCCCTACATACACTATATACATGGCAAGGCTATGCCGTCAGCAACAGCATGCACACACAGTAAAGTCTACGAAATGCATTACCTGCCACCATAGGCCGCAAGACCAATAGAATTTTAGTCATAAGTACTTCTCTATATATTTAACGACAAATTTCATCCCGCTATTTCCTTAACAAATATTTATTGTCTTTCTTTATTTTTTCCATCCAAGGTTAAATATTGTCAATATTTTCACAGTCTGATTATATTAAAGATTAAAACCAAATGTTGTGCAAATCTATTCCATCGAAAAAAGAATATGCACACAACTCCACGTAGGAATAAATTTAGAAGATAGAATGTACTGTTGGTATAATTTCTCCCCTTTTGAGAACACCATTAATGGCTACACAATACAACATTATCTGTCTATTCATCATCCTATAAATACTGTGTTTACCTCAAAATATCATACAGAAGACTTTTTCCCTAAAACCCAAAGTCGGAGATCAGCTGATGTAAGAGTTCTCTATGTCCAGCCAAACTCTCTCTCTCTACACACGGTCAGATCATCTAAGTAAACAATCTGTACACACCAACGCTCTGATGGGCTAATGGTAACAATCAGGAAGACTGGGGGATGGGGATTGAGGATTGATTGTTAGCACATGGATGAGACGCACATCAATCCATTCAGAACGCAAGAGTTTCTGGAGGAATAAAAATAAGCTTAGAAAATTCGGAGATGGATATTCTAGTCTCTTTAAAAAATATTATCCAGAGGTTTTATATATATATTTATATATATAAGTGTTACTGGCGATAAATCACATCCAAAAAGAGGAAGAAAAATTACACTGAGGTACTATATGTATGTATGTATATATATATTTATATATATTTATATGTAATAAAAATGTGTTATATCAGTCATGCCGAAAATCTTTCCAGGAAATCGAGTGTTTTTTGTTTTTTTAGGAATCAAGATACAAACATCTTATGAATCATCTGTTTAAAAGATATGTTAAGACTTTCTTTGGTCAACTTTCAGTGTTTTAGTCGTCTTGAAACGCTACTACGCCAGCAGCTGTTCTACGTATCAGTATGATAACCACAGACACACAAACAAACACACACACACACACACACACACACACACACCAAGTATATCAAAATATAACGCTGAAGCACGCCGTCGTGTATGGTGAGTTCCCTATATAGACATTATGTTAAAACCGCTAAAAGTCAGCCACAGGCGTTACCTAACCCGGCCCGCGCGACACCGAGCTGTAAGACACCAGAATAAGATTATATTTCATACAGACTATAATAGTTTACTCGCGTCCCTCGGCTGAAGGAACTGTTTACAAAAATGGCAACAACAACAACAACAACAACACGCAGGAGTGACGCACCGCACAGGGAAGCAACAGCTCACGGACTCATTTATACCCTCAGAGAAAATCCTCTTATTCTCTCTTTTTTGGACTGTTTTACTTCCGATTTTATGTGTTACTCTTTTGACGGAATTAATGGAAAAAAAATGGACATCTTAGCAGGCATCTTCTGCTTCTCTCACATTTTTCTTCCGACATGATAAACGTAATGACCTCATATTGTTTTACATAGAAAATATGACGAGTAAAATTTAACTTTGATGATTACCTTTCATATCCCTGAGCCTTTATTAACATTCTATAATATAATAAAAATGGAAACACCTTTCAGGGTAACGAACAACAGGTTTTTCTTCATTATAGTTGGCTACATTGCAGCCCACGACACACACAACCTTCGCTCTTATTCTCTATATACACTAAGCTGATCCCACTCACTTGAATACTAAAAAGGGGTCGTATAAAACACATTCCTATGGTACTTCAGTCCCCAATGTAATCACGTATTGGAAATGTATTGGCTTTACAATTATCATCCTTATTCTCGTAGCTTACAAGGACTACTCTTGTATTTCCTGGCTCTCTTTTTCTCCCAACCAGAGTCTCCAAGACTGTCAACTCCACCAACTCGTAATCTCTCTTAATAGTTTTATTTTCCTATACTATCTCTCCACGTGTAGCCAAGCACGAGAGACGCATAGTCCAATAATACTGGGCGTGAAAGGGAAATGGTTGACAGAATATAAGATGAACCACCACAAACACTAGAGCTATATCGTAACAGATGCACGAGAGGGAGGATTTACACTACCTGAATTAAAAAATATTTTCAACATCATCATTATGATATAAAGTAAGATTTCTGGGCCACATATAATGTTTTTTTTTTATACATGAAAAATATCACTTTAGGATTTGACGAGTTTCTTCTGTCAAGTTTAACGACTGTATAAAGTTTGTGGAGAAAAGAGAACAGCAGTTTTCATAAACTCTAGAAAACATTTTACATTTTGTCACATCAACTTAATCTTACGACTATTGCACCACGGTAGGAACACGCCTCTGATGTTGATCTTGCAGGGGAAGGCTCGCAGAGGTGTGTGTGGTGTGTGTCGCCTTGCAGCGCCACCCACCACCACACCACCTGTGATAACGTGGTGTAGATGCTGCTTTTCACTTGACATATACATAAAAAAAACGTGACTACACAGCTTGCAGATACAATGCTTCATCTGTTTTTTAACCTCATATATACAACACATAAGGACGTTATCAACACATCAGCTCTATGTTTTAAGCTTCCACACTGCATGTCTTTTATTAAGGGTTTCCATCAGAGGTTTACGCTATCAATAATTATAACAATACGTAGGGCGGTGCTGGGTCGCCGAGGATCAGACGTGTGTGGCCAGAGCACCTTGCATGACTTGGGTCCTGGGCGGCACGATATACTGACTGGGGTCGACAGGTATCCCTAGTCTGGGGATGGTGGAGGTGGCGTTACCCGCTACCGACCCGTTCCCTCTGGAGTTGACGTGTAGTGACAGAGGCAGTGACCCAGACGAGGTCTTGAAGTTGTGATTGGCGAAGCCGTTGTTGTAGCCAGGAGAGAAGCCATGCACTCCGTCAGGGGCATCGTGTCCCCCGTCGTAGTCCCCGTAGCCAGGATAGAGGGAGTGCTGGCTGGAGGTGACGATGCCCGGGGGCGTATGTGTGTAACTCCCCACGCCTCCAGCGCTACTGACATTTCCACCCATGACGTAGCCCCCCGAGGGAGAAGAAGGCTGTTGTTGTTGTTGCTGTTGTTGTTGTTGTTGTTGTTGTTGTTGTTGTTGGCCCGTGGCCACTGTCGAGTGATCAGCGTAGTTGCCATAAGACAGCCCGCCTCCGTTACTGGTGAGGTGACCATTCTGTGGGAGGAGAACTGACTGTATTACCAACATTCAGTTAGGAATATTACCACACATATACCCAGACAAATCCATTCATGGATGTAAAAGACTACTTAAAATACACTTTAATTATATCTATATTGCGATAATCTCAAAGACATCCACGTTAACCAACACTAACAGAAAATCACAACTAATTCTAGTATTTTTCCCACGAGCAACAGAAACTCGAGACTCAAACAGGAACTACTTACAATTTTAAGAGGGATGCCGGTGAAGGTTTCTGGATACAGGTAGGAGTTGGTGGAGGCCATGTAGGTGGGGGTAGCCGGGTGTTCCCCCTCCTTCTCCCCCCATCCCTCCAGCTCGCCCTCCTTGTTACTCATGGAGGAGCCAGTCCTCTGGTCCAGTTCAACCTGTTGGTGGTGAGGACGGTCGTTAAAACTCCATTCAATAATTCTCTGTTATTATCGACTAAGATTAAGATTTATTTATTTCGTTAAGTCGTGTAGCCTCAGTCCAGGACCCTCCCCTGACGCATCAACAGTTCTGTATTCTGTTAGACTCATCATTCGTGTGTATACCGTCCATATGGCAACACTAAGATGACCTGTTTGTTTTATTTCTCCTGCTTAACATCGTCTCTCCAATAAATCTGTGTAAAAAATGTCTATATCGCTGCTGTACATCCACATATATTCCTTTAGATGTCATCTTATCTATCAAATAACACTCTTGAAACTCAGACATAAACACTGGTATACACTCAGGCCACCGTGCACACAACACTCAGTCACACAGCCCTACACTGAGAGCCTCAACAGTCACCCACCTTGAGGTCAGACTCGTTAGCTGTGGAGTTCTGGTCATTCATCTGCAAGGCGACCGTCTTTTCCGGTAACCCTCCCGTCTTGGCGTCTGTAAGGAAGAGTCACAATATGATCACACTCTCTTCATTCATTATACGGACTTATTGACTAACAAACACACATTTATTACCAGCAAATGCAAGGTAAGAATTAATTATCCAGTGTCCTTTTTATTCAAGAACCCTAAATAATTACTACTGTATATTTTAGGATGTGCAATGAACTGCATTTAAGAATCAATAGGAAAAAGTCTGAATTTTTTTATTCCTGTTTATTGCACGTTCTAAAATATAGTAATCAAGGCTGAATTGGTTCGTTCTGACTGATTATAATGTTACTATGGGTTTCATTGTCTTCATTGGCTAAATCACTATAATTATTAATTTTTTTTAATGAAGTGAAGTGCAGGTATAGTGACGTGATCTCACAGTTTATCGAGCCTAAACACAGATGAGGAAATATTAGTGTGTTGAAGAGCTGCTGTGTAGTGTTGTTAACTGTTGTTGTTGTTATAAAGTGATGTAAGTCAAGAGCTGGAATGTGTAAACAACCCGGGAAGCAATAGACCTGGAGATGGTTGCTTTGATCACTTAATTACATATAGTACATGGAAGGCTGCACCTGCTTACTGCCTAACATAACGTAACATAACGTAACGTAACCTAACGTAACCTAACCTAACCTATAACCCAACCATAACTAAACTCACAATGATCGCTGACTACCAAGTCCGTTCTAAATACAAATACATTTCTTTATAACTTAATGGAAAGCGAATTACTGTGTATGAATCTATGTATTCATGAATTGAAATAAATTACTAATTACTTAATGGAGAGTTAATTAGTATGTCTGAATCCCAAACTCGACGTCGTAAATTAATAATGAGAAGAGCATCAACGTAAAGTGAGGTCATATCTGTTAACCAGCCATCATCTACTAACTCACTATTATTACATCAGATAAAAGGTCAGGCACGCCAAACACTCAGGTTTGTATTTTTGGTAAAGTCTTATTTTTGGAATACATATTGATTTTTCATATTTCGGTATAATATATGAATTCATTGAACAACGTTCACTAGCTACTAAGCTATCACATACTAAATATCCCATAACATGACAGATACTATCAGATGTCGAGGGAATTTTGGCAGCAACTGTACAGTCAACAAAAATGTTTTCTGCTCGCCTGAGTCTGTCGGTCTTCTCAACGATCACTGACTGAGGCCATGTTCATTTGGTAAGGTTGGTACGTCAGATTTTGTAACCTATACGATGTATTCTGTAAATCACGTATAGTTAATACAGAGTAATTAGCAAGAATACATTATAAAACCCGTACGAACACCATGTGGTTCAGAATGCTTGGTCCGGTGTGTCATATTGTATAACATCATAAATGTGCAGGAATTTTGGTGTTGTTCACTGTACATGTATGAACATTACGATTCATGGATCATAATAAATTAGTCACCAAAAATAATTCTTCAACAAAAAAATAATTACATGAAACTATTTAATTCGTACAATATTTAGACAATAATTTGACCCCATTAAGAACGAAACATGATTTAGGAGACAGAAAAGTAGTGATAACCAGACATAATTAACGCTTACGACACGACGAGAATAGTACTTCATATATGTGTCAGCAGTAAAAGAAAATTAGAAACCACTCCCTCAAAGACTCGCCTGAAAATATAATCACACACGTGTAATTTACTCCAAACTATGAGTGACGACCAGGTAAGACGGGCGGGAGGGACCCCTGACGTGTGTGTGTCTGACTGTTTCCCTGTAGAGTCATATAGATAGATAAAATATTAGATAAATAAACATTCCTTGAGATAGAACTGTGCATGAACATCTGAACAGATAGACGGATACATTAATAATTTATTGTCAGGTGTTGGTAAGACAAGAACATATTATTCACTGGTATTTAGCGGAGATAAACATATTTACGTGGTCACGGTAAATAAATTTGACCTAGAAAGGAGCATGTCAAGAATTTATATTTCACAGACCACCATAAGTGTAAGAACGAAAAAAAGATACAAAATTAACGATTTAGGTAATTACTGAGAGAGAGAGAGAGAGAGAGAGAGAGAGAGAGAGAGAGAGAGAGAGAGAGAGATTTTAGGGGCAGTGGGGATACAGCACACTTCCCCACTGCAAAGCTAGGCACCCAATCACAGTTGGGCGGACTGGGGGTGCCCTGGGTACGACAGAAAGAAAGTCCATTATCCACTCAACAACCTAACTACTTTTTACTGTACATTTTTGTGTTATTTAATGTTAGTTTTCTCGATTTTCTGTGTTTATTTAATGTGTATCTTTAATGTTTATTTAATGAGTCTTCTATGTTTAATGTGTATAGTTAATGTTTATATTCAGTCCCATGTATATATTTAATGTACATATGTTGGGCCTTATGTGTTTAGTCCCAACATGACCTGAGATGGTATACGGGGGTCAGCTCAGTGCCTTACCTTTCTGCTTGGCAGCCGTCCTCTTGGCACACATGATGACAGCGAGTGCCACCACCAAAACGAACACGATGCCTCCTATTACCCCACACAGGATCAACAGCAGCGGCAGCGTCTCTGTAGGCAGGAAACAGTTTCGGTTAGAGTGGTGTTTGGATCTATACTAAGGTGTCTAGACAGCTGTGTTCCTGTCCTCAAATGGCCTTAATCTAACCTAAACTAACTTAAACTAACCTAAACTAACTTAAACTAACCTCACCTAACCTAAACTAACTTAAACTAACCTCACCTAACCTAAACTAACTTAAACTAACCTCACCTAACCTAAAATAATTTAACATACCCCAAAGTAAATTAACCTAACCTAACCTACACTAAACCTAATCTAAACTTTATTATCTCTGTTACGTCATCCATCAGCACTTAACGCAGGTAATTCACTCTGTTAATATTATCCAAGAAGAGATAAAATGATCTTCACGTATCCAGAGGCGAGTGTTGAGAGACGAGACTCTGGATCAGGTTTACACTCTGTCGACTCCACAAGATCAACCTCGTACAAATTGCATTACGAGGAGAGACAAGAAACACAACCCGTAACTATATTGACGGTCCACACGACATAAAGGTGTCAAGTTCTCAGAGATTTAATTTAATGTATTAGACAGTATTCTGTAAACAGTTTTCACCTGTGCGTGCCGAGATTCGAGCCCAGGTCACCAGGGCTAGGAGTCAGGCAGCAATTATTTAGTTGCTTTACCTATGTACATTACACAGACAGTATATATGTTAATCATCTTTAATACTATCAACAGGGGATCTGGTGGTAGAGCGGTACCGTTCTTGCCTCGCAAGCAAGATGTCACGGGTTCGATTCCCGGGCAGGCGGAAGCTGTTTGGACACTCTTCCTAGCCCCCTTGGTCCCTGTTCACCTAGCAGCACAGTAGGTACCTGTTGTAAATCGGAAGTTGCGAATTCGTATTCAGGAACAAGTTGTTGGAGCTTCCAATAACTTACTTAGACATATACCATTGACTCTTCAGGCTTCTACGCTTCACCTTACACAAGGATGTGGGGGAGTGCCCAATAAATGAAAAAAAAATACTGTCAACACTATGGTATCTAGTGACTCATAGTTTTGTAATATTATGTCGTTTCCCTTATTTGAAGGACACTAATAGAGTATTTCTTCATTTTAACTAACTATTGTAAAAAATATATTTGCTGAAACAATCATTGCCCCAAAAAAGTAAAACAAAAATCTTCTCTCTAATATAATCTTCTTCCCCTCGAAAGAAAATAAATAAAAGAAGAATAAATGAACCATGAACAACAACAAAAAACAACAAACAAGAAGCACGAAGATAATATACACTTACTTTTCTTATTGAGAATAACTTCGAAGACATCAGCGCCAAAGGCGTTCTGAACCGAGCAGTTGTAAGCACCGAAATCCTTCAGCTGCGCGTTACGTATGACCAGGGTGTGACGGAGGCCCTGTGTTGTTACGTCCTCAGAGACCTCGTAACGCCCTGCCTCTGTGGGGGGAGAGACGGGAGGAATGAGACGGTCTGTTTATATGAGACAGAAGGAATGAGACTGTCTGTTTGTGAGAGACGGGAGGAATGAAGCAGTTTCGAGTGAGACAGTGAGAACGAGAGTGTCAGAAACGTGTCTTTGAGACTGGAGGAAATGAGACCGTTTTCCTCTCTATATTGCTGTCACTTTCCCGGACACGAAGGATTAGTCAATGTCCGGAGGTAAACATGATGCAGAGTGTGGTAGAGGCAGAGTGCGTTAGGAGTGTCGCTACTAAGTGAGGTGGAGGTAAAAAGTGTAGTAAAATATGTGTGGTAGGTGTCACTGTAGAGAACGTAAGAGTGTGTTTAAGAGGCGTCACTGTAGAGAACGTAAGAGTGTGTTAAAGAGGCGTCACTGTAGAGAACGTAAGAGTGTGTTTAGGAGGCGTCACTGTAGAGAACGTAAGAGTGTGTTTAAGAGGCGTCACTGTAGAGAACGTAAGAGTGTGTTAAAGAGGCGTCACTGTAGAGAACGTAAGAGTGTGTTAAAGAGGCGTCACTGTAGAGAATGTAGGAGTGTGTTAAAGAGGTGTTACTATAGACAACGTAAGAGAGTGTTAAAGAGACATCCTTTAGAGAACGTAAGAGTGTGTTAAAGAGACATCCTTTAGAGAACGTAAGAGTGTGTTAAAGAGACATCAACTACAGTGTAAGATTAAGAAGCATAAGAAGTGCAACATCACTAGCGTCAGGTACACTCACCCAGGTCGACCTCAGCTCCGTTGTGTGTCCAGGTGACGGTGACGGAACGGGCGGAGGCGGCGGTGATAAGACACTCCACCAACACCGTGTCTCCCTGCTTCCCCCACTGTATTCTCTCTGAGCGTACCTGCGGCGGACCCTGTGAAAGGCAGCGACAAGAACGACACCAGCTGTTAGTTTGTGGTAGGTCTGACAGTCAACAGTCAGTAATACTCAACAATAAATACCAAATTATTACGCCATCATCCTTGAGTAATTAAACTATTAACTTAAAGGGGTTAAACTACTACACTGTTAAATTATATCATCATTCAGCAACAGGAGTCGATCAATACTGTCGACTTGTACTGATACTAGACAGTTCACCAAGGAAGCAAAATACTTATACTTTAGTTTACCAATATCTAAGCTGAACAAAAGTTATAAAACTACATTCTTGTACTGCTGTCACTAATTACCTACTTGTCTACTTATAACATAACACAAAAGGTGTCACGTGACTCTCTTTTAGTACTGACAGTGTACATTTTGATATTCTTAGGAGTAAATAACATAATTATCTCCCATTCATAATCAAATCCCAGCAGAGACACCAAGACATTACCTTTAGGAACACCCCGACGGTACCGGATATTTCTGGGAAGCCTTCGACCTTGGCGATACAGAGGTAGGCGCCGACGTTGTTCTTAGTGACCTTGATATGTAGCTCTGAGCCTTTACCCACCACCGTCTGTGATTGCTGGTTGATCCACACGATGGTCGGGTCTGGCATGGAGTCCACTTGACATCTTAGGGTCACGTTCTCCCCCAGCTCGGCGTACTGGTCACTCGGCGGCACGCTGAATGATGGACCGTCTGTCATGACAAGAAAGAAAAAACTGGTTAGGTGTGTATGAGTGGGGCGAGATCGTGCACGAAACACGTCGACAAGTAATGATTTTGTGTGCTAAGGTTGTACACAGGCCGCACGTGATGATTCTATTGCACTGTTGTTGGGTGAAGTCTACATAAAACCGACTTTTAATATTCTTTGATTTGTTCCAAGTGTTTTTAAACAAATTTTGATTGTTTTTGAGTCTACATAAAACAGATTCTGATTATCTATGGTTGTCCTAAGACTACATTTGCTTATTTTCTTGCCATGTACTTATACTTAATACAAAGATACAAATACCCCAATATAAGAATTACAGAAACAAAACTGTAAGTGTTCCAAAATTGTCTTAAATATTCCTATCGTAGATAAGAGTTGTAGATGATCATATCTTCTCGCTGTGACGGTGACCCAGTTAGTAGGACAGATTAGAAGAGTTACTGCGGGAAGGTGTTGTCGTGAGTGAGGAAAAATATGAAGGATTAATCAACACGGCGACGGAGAACAGATAGGAATATTGTGTCTTCAGGTGAGTCACGGCTAATGATCATACCTCATGACAGACTCCATTAGTGGGCTTCTCAGGTGGAGCATATGAAAGAGAGAGAGAGAGAGAGAGAGAGAGAGAGAGAGAGAGAGAGAGAGAGAGAGAGAGAGAGAGAGAGAGATGGTACAAGACACTGACTTACGTTGACCTAAACACACCTAATAAACTACTAAGTCAGGTTTCAGCTGTTATCATGCCGCGTGACTGTCGTCTACTTTGTCAGTGTTGAGGGAGGGAGATAGGAGAGAGGGAGGTAGGTAGGAAGGAGGAAGCAGGTGGAAGTGAAAACTGAGGATGAAGGAGGAAGAGAAAACAAGAGGGAGAAGAGAAAGATGGAGTAGAGAAAAATAGAAGGGAAGAATGTGGAAAGGAAAAAGTGGGTGAGAGGAAAATGGAAGGGTGAGGCAAAGAGGATAAAGGAGGAAGAGACTGGAGGAAATTTTATGTAGATGGGAGTAAAAAAAAGGAGGGACTGGATGTGGAGGAAGGTTTGGACAGAGAGGGAAGTGGAGGAGGAGGAAAAGAAGGAGAAGGAAGTGGTAGTGGTAAAGAAGAAGGAAGAGGGATAGAAGGAGGAGACGGTGATGGCGGAGGAGGTGATGCTAGTGGTAGATGAGGAGCAGGAGGAACAGGGGGGGGTGAGGAACAGGAGGATGAAGAAGAGGAAGACGAACAGGAGAAGGAGGAAGAGATAGGAGGGTAGACCTAGTTTTTGCCACGTGTCCATCAGGTATGCAGGACCAACGCTCATGCAAAGTTGAGTGAGTGTCCATTTAGTACTTCCCCACCCTCCACACACACGCATATCCTCTGCCCCATTAACCCATTCCGGTCGTTTCTATCCTTTCTCACGCCTATTCTTCTCTCGTTAACTCCCAATTTGGTCTATCCCATTCCTCCTCGACACCTATCCTTCTCTTCCATCCTTGTGTTTTCTATCCATATCTTTCCCTCTCTTATCATTTCTTCATTTATGTCTCTACTCTCGTCCCCACACCCCTTCACCTCTACCTATCTCTCCCCAACACCCCCCTCACCCTTACCTATCTCTCCCCACACCCCTTCACCTCTACCTATCTCTCCCCAACAGCCCCCTCACCCTTACCTATCTCTTCCCACTCCCTCTCACCACTACCTATCTCTCCCCACTCCCTCTCACCTATCTCTTCTCCATATACTTTCAACTCTAATTATCTCTCCACCCACCTCGTCCTATCTCTCCCCATATCCCCTCATCTCTACCGATCTCTCCCCCATCCCCTCACCTCCAGCCATTCCTCCCCACACGCTCGAATACTCTCTCGCTGCAGCTCAGTAAAAACAGTCAACCACAAAAAAGGTCGGCCAGTCTTCATCAGCGTCACAAAGACACGACTAACTTGCAGGTTAATCTGGCGGAGGTACAGACAGTACGTCCCTCCTGGCGCGTTCTGGGGTGGGGGTGTGTGTGTGTGTGTGGGGGGGGGGGGGTTCTCCTTTTGTCTCTCCTCTGTCATTGTGAGAGAGAGATAGAGAGAGAGACCCCGCCTACTAGCCAGAGCCACGAGACGAGGTGTAAATATGACGCACAAAATCTTGAAGGTTATTCACATCAACGACACCACAACCTACCCACACCACCTCATAACACACTCAACCCTCCCATGTTATTACGCGAGTGTTTTTTTTTTTTTTTTGTTTTACTATTATATTTATATACGGCAGTTTGTAAGGTTATATTATTATTATTATTATTATTATTGATAGATCAAACTTTTTTCTTTACTCTGCCACGACAAAAATAATAGATAAAGGTCCTTATATACATGTTTATTTACCACCACAAACCCAGACTCAAAGTTCTCCTCAACTCAGCCAATATTGCCCAACTTTCTTCCTTTTATAATAAATCTGGGCTGCCTGTACACCCCCCAAAACTAGGTGAATAGTTCATGTGTGTCACAAGTTCGTTTACGGCCTCACAAAATTATCCAAACTTAGTGGGGTCGGCCAGACGTGCAAGACATCAACAGCCCAAACTTTACCGGGGAATAACGAGAAGGAATTCCTAAGTTAGATGCGGATTACAAACTACCCAAATTACCATCCATACAGCAGTATATCTTCCTAAATAATGGTCCACCACAAAACCTTCCCCACCACTCAGATAATTACAACATAATGATATACTTTATCAACCAGCAAGGGACGAGAACTTGTTATTCTTTATAATAAAACCAATAACTTCACCCAGAGTCATCGTACATCACTCACCTCGCCTGACACCCTACCATTGTTTATATTCTGTGTTGTTGATTTTGTTCGTGTGAGTTATGTATTATCGTATTTTCCTCGCTTGGTCTTTTGCGTGTGTTAAGTGTGTGTGTGTGTGTGTGTGTGTGTGGTCGATTCCAAATGTATATTGTATTTTTAATTTTCAATGTTCGTCCACCTTCATAAATTCCTCCTTACATTCATATTATTCAGTATTATGACGTACAGTATATATTTTTCTTGTTTCCATGAGTTTACATTCACACACACACACTGCAATAACAATATGACCTACACACTTACTTACATACTTATATTTCACCTATAAGACACTCTTACATTCACAAACAAGATTAACACACTCACAAACAAGACACTCACACTTATGAACACACACACACACACACACACACACACCAAAACTGTCACATTGTGGAGAGAAACCAGGCGTTGGTCTCAAGTTTTCATGAATAAAAAAAAAAAAATGCCACGAAGTTCTTGAGTTTATAAAAGCTATTTTAATAAAAGTTGTTGGAAATTAACATAAGCTGTTTAATAATAACAAACTATCTTCTAATACTATTATAAAGTGTCTAAGGTTGCGAGGAACTAAGGTTAACATAAGCTGATTAACACAGCCTGTCTTAAGATGACATAACTGTCCCAAGTTAAGAGCAAATCCTCACAGTTAACATAAGATATCTAAAGTTAACATAAACATGTACTATGTAATGGTAAAACGAACAGTCTAACATTAACAGGTACTGTCTATAGTTAAAACAGTGTAAAGTTAACAGGAACTGGCTAAAGTTAACAAGGTCTAAAATTAACACACGCTGTTAACCCGAACTGTATATACGGTAGTTAACATAGACTTGCTAAAATTAACCTAAGCATATAAACTGTCACATTGTGGAGTGGGGGGGATATGAAGCTTTATCTTGGAGGTAATTAACATCGTGGGGAGCCTGGTGGAACCTGGGGGAGCCTTGGGGGAACCTGCTGGAGCCCGTGTTTAAGGGAACAACAAAAGTTAAATGAAGTCAACAAAAGTAGCTGATTTAAGAATTGACCTTCTGACTGACTTGAGAATATTAACGGATTATCATAAATTTGTACTGTGTGTTTTTTTTTTTGGGGGGGGGGGGAGGGGGGACTTGGAGGTGGGGGTATTTGACCTGTGTCTTGGGGGAATTTATAATGCATTTACCTTTTTTAATATCTATAGTAGTTTAGATAAATACCAAACATCAAATAGTAACGGGTCAGGGAGAAATGTAATTTTATGTTGACTGATATTTTCTGAATAATAATGTAATGTAAAAAAAGTCGCATTTAGTTGTTTTTTCACAATCTAAATAACACCTCGTTAAGCACATTACTATCTACACCTCGTTGAACACATTACTACCTACACCTCGTTAAGCACATTACTATCTACACCTCGTTAAACACATTACTACCTACACCTCGTTAAACTCATTACTACCTTCACCTCGTTAAACACATTACTACCTACACCTCGTTAAACTCATTACTACCTTCACCTCGTTAAACACATTACTACCTACACCTCGTTAAACACACTACTACCTACACCTCGTTAAACACATTACTACCTACACCTCGTTAAACACATTACTACCTACACCTCGTTAAACACACTACCACTACTACTCCTTCCACCATTGCGTCACTGCCCTGGTTTTCTCTCGTTCCAGCATGACCTGCAACACTCGCATGACCTGCAACACTCGCCTAACCTGCAACAATCGCATAACCTGCAACACTCGCATGACCTGCAACACTCGCCTAACCTGCAACAATCGCATAACCTGCAACACTCGCCTGACCTGCAACACTCGCATGACCTGCAACACTCGCATGACCTGCAACACTCACATAACCTGCAACACTCGCATGACCTGCAACACTCGCATGACCTGCAACACTCGCATGACCTACCCAAATACGAACAACTTGGCTCTCCACCACCAAAATTAAAGCCGATCAATACACAACTACTCAATGGCTGCCGGGAATTCAAGTTTCAAACACATACACACAAAAGACTGGGTGAATACAACACGGCAGTCTATGGTACCGTGAGTGTTAAAATGGTTTACATGAGGAGAGAGAGAGAGAGAGAGAGAGAGAGAGAGAGAGAGAGAGAGAGAGAGAGAGAGAGAGAGAGACGATAAGAACTACTACAGTTATTATTACTACTCCTCCTCCTCCTCCTCCTCCTCCTACTACTACTACTACTACTACTACTACTGCTACTACTACTACTACTACTACACATTCACCAGTTATCAATATTTCAACAGCAACAATCCACATTCAACTGATTTCTTAACCTGTCTCTCAGATATGATCAAATGGCCCCAGGACTCTAACCTTTAACCTATTGATGTAAATTAAACATAGCATGACTCGGGTAGATCTCATTTAGTCATGTCTCGGTTTATGTCGTATTATTATGCTGTGTTTTCTATTTTCAGGAATAAATTTTTACCCTTGGCTGTGTTATATTAAGTTATTCCATCCCTGCGGGTCGACATACTCACTACCTTGTTTAATATTTCGAACCTCCACAAGGATATAATTACGATACATTAAGTTATAACCTTACATTGTGTTCTTGTTCATTGTTGTATTTTTTTTAATAAGTGGACATGAATCTAAGCAAACGTGTTAATGTCGCCAAATAAGTTGCTCATCGCGAAAAAAACTTGATTGTACAAGATAACTATGGGTCATGATAGGTCTGGGGGCAAGTTTGACCTTCGACCTTTGGGACAGAGAGAGTTAAGAGTTTAATATTCTAGTTCTGTGGTGTGGGTTGGGTGGCAATAAACCGTTCAAAGGGAAGTTCAGTGAAAATACTTCTGGTTAATAAATATTTTACTGATACATAAACACCCCAAGAATATCTATCATACGTCATAAGTATTTTTCATAGATGGTTTAATACAAACTACTATCATTACCGGATTAATATGTAGTACTGAACAATGAGAAAACTAATCCTATATTCCTTTACATAGTTCTTGCTACTCAACCAACTACCAATGACTGCGATCAAGATGAGGCACCAAGAATTATTGTATTTTTCACGAACCTCTCCCTCCGTCGCCTCACCCTCTTCTCATCCTCTCTTTACTTCTTCTCTCTCCTTTCCCTCCCTCTCCTCATCCCATCTCTCTCCTCCCCATTCCCTCTTCTCACCCGTCTCTCTCCTCACCCCCTCTCTCTCCTCACCCCTCTCTCTCCTCACCCCCTCTCTCTCCTCACCCCCTCTCTCTCCTCACCCCCTCTCTCTCCTCACCCCTCTCTCTCCTCACCCCTCTCTCTCCTCACCCCCTCTCTCTCCTCACCCCCTCTCTCTCCTCACCCCCTCTCTCTCCTCACCCCCTCTCTCTCCTCACCCCTCTCTCTCCTCACCCCCTCTCTCTCATCCTTGGCCAGACCAGAAGAGCTCACCCACAATACCCAACACCAAACACTACCATCCATTACACACTCTCTGATGAAAGCAAAACAGGGAAGTGAAAATCACAGGTAACGACCCGAGGCGACTGACTGCTCACAACATAGAGGATCAGCCACGCCCACCCTCCCAAATTTCCGCGCTGCCAAGTAGGTGGTGTTGGAGGGGGTAGTCGGGGGTGTGTTGGGGGTGTTGGAGGGAGTGTTGAAGTATTGACGGGGCTGTAAGGGTGTTGGAGGAACGATTGGGGTGAAATAGAGGTACTAAGACACGTTGTAGGCACGGCATCTTGATGAGCGCCTGTGTTTCTTAACTGCTTTAGTTAATGCAAGGTTAGGTTAGGTTAGGTTAGGTTAGTTGAGCAGCAGTATTCTATGATGTCGCTAATACTAATTATCTCTCTCTCTCTCTCTCTCTCTCTCTCTCTCTCTCTCTCTCTCCATCGTCATCTGTTTCCTCTGCTGTGTTTTTCTCCATCTTCGTGCTGGAATAGATTGTTTCACTTTCTTTTACTTCCTACTTTTATTCCATTTCTTTATCTACCCTTTATCTCACTTTCTTTTTTCTTTACTCCGTCGTTCCACCCGTCTTTTTTTATTGTCATTTTGTTGTTGGTTTCATTCTCACTCTCTCCCTTCCTCCCCACTCCCCCCATTTCCGTCCATCACTCTCCCCTCCTCCCTCTTTCTTCCACTATCTCTTTCTTTCTCTATTCCTTATTTTCTTACATTTTGTACGTTTCTCTCTTACTGTATTTTTGCCGAAATTCAGGGGTTAATTATACTAGCAGGAGAGAGAAGGGGGAGGGAAGGGGGGAAGGGAAGGGGGAAGGGAAGGGGGAAGGGAGAGAGAGAGAGAGAGAGAGAGAGAGAGAGAGAGAGAGAGAGAGAGAGAGAGAGAAGGGGTAGGTGAGAGGGAGAGGGGAGGGAAGAGGGAGAGGATGATCGCAGTGTTTGTGTCTGTGATCAGGAAGTCATTAAGTGAATATTCATAGTTGTGTTGTTACCCTTCTCTTAATTAGGTATGACGATGATATTTATGTCTGTCTGTCTGTCTGTCTGTCTGTAGTTAGCTTTGACGTTTTAATCTTTTGTTATTACCATGAATCCTCGTTTTAACGGATTATATAGAGATGCAAGTCCGGTATATGGAGGGTCTGTTAGAAGTGAAACCTCCATCTAACGGATTATATAAAGAGAGAAGTCCGCTATATGGAGGGTCTGTTAGAAGTGAAACCTCCATCTAACGGATTATATACAGAAAGAAGTCCGTTATATGGAGGGTCTGTTAGAAGTGAAACCTCCATCTAACGGATTATATAAAGAGAGAATTCCGCTATATGGAGGTTTCAGTGTCGTATTATCTTTCCAATTGATCTTGTGTGTGTGTGCTCCCGAGGTAAACTACTTTCCAGGTTTACACTGAAGGCTTAAACCAAAGGCCTTTAACGATAACCATGACTGTTGTAGAGACCAGATGAGTCTGTGTTTGGAGCTGAGGTTTAGTCGTGATTTGGATGAGTCGTTCATGTGTCCAGACCAGCTGACTAACCAAAATATTTACCTTCGTGTCAGAGTCTAACTTGACACTAAAATATCTGAGTAGGATTTAACTAAAACCCCAATGGAAACTTTACGTGCTATTAAAGCCAGGAAATTAAATAAAAAGTGATGTGTGGTAAGAAGGAAGAATAAGAAGAGCTAATTGGTTAGTTGGTATGACATCATCTGTTATGGTTGTCTGTGATTTGTTTCCATCCCACTGACTATTCGGAGAAAAAACGTAAACAGGAAATTGAATCAATTTCATAGCTCAGCTATTTATAACTCATTTTAAGTCGTTTGTTATTTATGTATATGTCATCCAATACCTATTTTCCTATTTAATCATTTATATCCGGTCTGTGCTTCTCTTAAATGACGAGGTGCCATGATGTGACTCAGCCAATCAAATCGGTGCTCAGCGATGACATCCTACAAAACCAGCTAATGAGATCTTATCATGCGATGACATCAGGCAAATCAGCCAATCAGAGAGCGTATTGGTAATGAGTTATAGAGATTAACTGTCTACAGGTTGAAGGATATTTTTTTAAACCTTTTTTTTTGAGAAAATATTGACTTAAGATTATAAATTAATTACCTATCAATTACTTTCACCTGTTTATTAATATCACCATATATCTTCTAATGTATATCTGTCTGTCAATCGAATTAGTTAGGTTAGGTTAGGTTGGGGCCCAATAGATCTGGGGCCCAATATAACTGGGGCCCAATAGACCTGAGGAGGCCATTTGACCTACAACCTGACAAATGGATTTATTATGCTGAGGGCAACAGAAGCCGTGTTTACTTAGCAGTTCTGTTAATTACTATTGTGAACTATAGACAGATCACGAGAGAGGAAAACTGTGTGTGTGTGGTGGGATGATCAAAGAGGGGGAGGAAGAGAGGAAGAGAGGAGGAGGGAGGAGGGCGGATGGGGCAGGATGGAGGACGGAGGGAGGAAGATGAGGAGGAGGAGGGTGAGGTGGGGAGAGAGAGTAGGAAGGGGATATGGAGAAGAAGAGGAAGAATGGAGAAGTAGGAGGAAAGGGGAGAACAGGAAAGAGAAAGAGAGGGGGAGAGAGAACGATTATAGAAGAAGGGAGAGAAGATGTTAACGATGACCCGAAGAACTAATGATCCCGTTAAGTAGGGGGAAGGAGAAGTGGACAAAGGAGAGATGGCAAAAGACATAATAAATGTGAAGAATATGGAGTGTGAAGGAAGGAAGGGAGGAGGTGAATGAGTATTAAGTAGGAGATGGTAAGAGGTATCTGGTGTGAGAGAGAGAGAGAGAGAGAGTGATGAAGACTTAAGGAAAAGGGAAGGTATAAGTAACAGAAGTGTGGGAGAGGGGGGGGGGGGCAACGTAAGGAGTGAGAAAAGGGAATGAATGAATGGGAGAGGTGAAGGGGTGACTGAAGTGAGTTGGGGAGAGAAGGAGGGAGTGAGGTGAGTGGCTGAAGGAGAGAGCGAGAGAAAAAAGGTGAGGTGGAAGGGAAGGAATGAGTGAAGAGGGGAAGGGGGAGTGGGCGGGTAAAGGGGAGAAGGGAAAGGGGGAGAGGGGAGAACGAGAGAGGGGAGAGTGTGTTGAAGGGTGAAGTGGGAGAGCTCTACGTCACAAATAAAGCTTTAACACAATATTCGTCCTGGACTCATCGACCACCACTACCCAGCTAATGCAGTCAGTAACACCACCTTCCCCCTTCCTACCTACCATCCCTTCCCTCCTCCCATCCCCCTTCCTCCCATTCTCCTTCCCACCTCCCATCCTTTCCCTTTCTCCCATCCCCTTCCTCCCATTCCTTACACTCTCTCTCTTTCTCCTACCCTCCCCCTTCCTCTCACCCTATCCCATCCTCCCCTTCCCCCATCCCTCCCTCCCCTTCTCTTTATCCTTAATGTCTTCCTTTCCTCTCCTTTCTTAACCTCTTTCCGCTTCTCTCTTCATTTTCCTCTTTACCTCACAATTCTATTTTCTTGTATATGTGTGTGTGTGTGTGTGTGTGTGTGTGTGTGTGTGTGTCAGTGTGTTAGTATGTGTGTGTCTGTCAATATGTTTGTATATGTGTATATGTCTGTGTATGTCAATGTGTCTGCATGTGTGTGTCTTTATATCTATGAAGTATACATTTCTGTGTATCTATATACACAAATATACACATTATTAATTACGAATACTTCATCAACTCCAGCTACACGCACGTAAGCACACTCTGATTGACTGACTTGAAGGAGTGACGGAATGAGGAGACCGTCACCTCCTCCGTCACACTGCGTTACCACCGTCACACCGAGACAGAGACCTACCCACTGACTATATCGACCTCTTCGTCACCAACTGCTCCGTCAGGTAGTATGAAGCCAGGCAGCGTCATCATCGAGGAACAGTGAACACGGAGATACGGAGGAAGACACGGGTAGGTTGGAGGAGGAGGAGGAATGATAATGAGGAGGAGAGGGACATTTAAGAAGAATAAACTATGAGAGACAGACAGACAGATAGACAAAGAGAGAGAGACAGAGAGACAGAGAGAGAGACAGAAGGACGACGCACAATAACCATAAAATATTTTCTTCTCGCCAGTCAAAAAGAAGAACCCAAACAGATATAAAAATACAAAAAATAAATAAATAAATAAATCACGGCCGTAAATCTCCTTAGCGGCTCTTCTCAACCCCCGGTATAATGAGAGGCGGTCGGTATGATGACCCGGGTTCATCATAAGACACTAAGAGAATCGAAAATACCTCAAATTGACCCCCCCCCCTGTCTGGTCATTATGCAAATGCAATGTCGCCATTACCCACCAAAGCTCATATTTTTAATCTCGATTTAAACTTGGCGAACAGTGGGCGGATCCTGGAAATCAAATGGGGGGGGGGGGGGGCAGTTAGAGGTGGGGAGGACAAAGAGTGGGAGGAGATGGGGGTTAAGGGGGGAGATGAACGACGGTGGGAGAAGAGGTAGAGATTATGACGGTGGAAAGGAGGAGGAAGAAGAGGAGGAGAAGGAAGAAGAGGAGCAGGAGGAGGAAGATAAGAGGAAAGCAGAATATAAGATGTCGGAATATACCACCGAGTTATTATTCACTTTAATAAATTCACGATATTTTAGGCAGAATTTCTTGGCACCTAATGTACGCCTTTCTTGATCTGACTGGTGGATGTTTGTCGAATGCGAGGGATCCATTTATTTTCCAAAGTGTGGCATAACGCAGCCCCATGACCAACGCTTGATTAATCCTATATTTACGTCAACATCTCATTATTATCAAGACCGTCAGTGTATCTGTGTTGAGTAGTGTTTCAGTGTTAACAACCATCGTTCACGGTGATCAACTTTTGTTCTGCTAGTTGTGTGTTGTGTGCGTGAGTTTATGTAGACCTGTGTAAACACGCCACAGCACGCACACGTGTTCAATACCATCACCATAGAGCACTCATTCATGTACTGTACTTGTGTCAACTGTTCAAAGTTTGTGACACGTTTTGACACATGTACTGTATGGCCAAACCTTCTTGTATGAGGTTGTTTACAGAAGTATCAGGTGAAGTAAGAAGACATTGACTCACATACATAAACCTGATCCACTCATACAGGAAAATACAACATACACACAATAACCCAACGAGTCAACTGTCCTATATCCATGAGAATACTGTCCAAACACGAGGCGCCGGGAACCAAGCCGAGAGGGTAGAAACTAAACAAACACACAGTAACGCTACCCCCACCAAATACACTCACCCACCGACACCCTCTGTGACTTTCAACGGGGGAAGAGGAGATAAGAAGGAGGGAGAGGGAGGAGAGGTGGAAAGGAAGAGTAAGAGGAGGAGGTTGAGAAGAAGAGGAGGAGAGGTGGAGGAGCAAGAGAGGAAGTGAATGAGAGGCGCAATATAAGAACGTAATATAAGTATGTCCAAATATAAGGGTAATAGAGCAGCCATGATGGGACAAACAGTGTGTGTGATACGGGCCATAAAATAGGCTAATGGGCTATTGTGTGTCATGCTATGGTCTAATTGGCGTGCGGTAGGACTGGGGTTTATCTATTGGTTTGTTATATATGCTTAAGGTTTAATTGGTAATGGTAGGTGGTATATAATGGTTTAAATGGGTTAGTTGTGTGTTTATGGAGATGTGAATATATAGATGGTGGTGGTGCTTAGGGGAGGGAAGTGGAGGATAAAGGAGGGAGGGAGGGAGGGAGGGAGGGATAAGAGGGAGGGTGAAGGACACCATTAAAGATATAGGTCGTTAAAACACACACACACACACACACACACAGGAAAAACCTCTTTCAAGAACCAAGTCCGTTATAGTCAACAACACGACTCGTAAAACATGACCTATTATTATCAGTCAAAACAACTAACTCACTAATTACCTGACTCTTCGGCTGGAGGAACAGGTAAGACTACTCGTGTGTGCCAGCTGCCTGTCCCGTACATGACATGACCAATACACATAAATAATAACTATTTCAATTTCTTGCTTTTTTTTGCTCTCGTTAAATGGATCAAAAATAAGTCACCAACAAGTTCAAATCAATCTCAGAATTACATTTTTGCCTGGTGATTGCCGGTGTCTATAAATCACCTCTCAACAAGGTATGCAATGTTGACTCTAGATTAGGTTAGGTTAGGTTAGGTTTGGTTAGGTTAGGTTAGGTTAGGTTAGGTTAGGTTAGGTTAGGTTTGGTTAGGTTAGGTTAGGTTAGGTTAGGTTTGGTTAGGTTAGGTTAGGTTAGGTTAGGTTAGGGTAGGTTAGGTTAGGTTATATTACGTTAAGTTGGGTTTGGTATGAAGCTTTTTATTTATACGTGTTATTTACATGATGGTCTAGGTAAGTGCTATAAAGTGGCTGCTATAAATAAACTATATAAGGAGACGCCTCACTATTTTATACCACAAGTAATAGCCGTAGTTAGTCCCTGACGTACACACGAGTCGTAGTTATCCTCTTAGTTTTTAATCTTCGAAAATCTGGTCAATTATATTCAGTTAATTGCCACTTACGGCCACAACAATTAAGGTTATTTCAGCATTCACTGCCACTCCTCCCATTACCGTGGTCACAGCCCACCACAACCTAACCTAACCTAACCTAACCTAACCAAAGGAAAAGAGTATAAAGGCAAATATCAAACAAAACAGAAAATGCATCACGAATGAGAAAAACGAAAAAAATAGGAAGGAAAATAACCGTAAAATTATCAAATATTCAAGAAAAACCACGAACATAAAATAAGAATAACGCAAATTGGATTACGAATGAGAAACGCGCGAAGAATTAAAAGAAAACACCGAACAATGGTAACAAATTTGTGAATGATTGATAAGGGGATGTATGAAAAATGTTGAAAGGATAACAAATGAGAAGAAAATCTGATATAAAGGATGGGGGAGGGGGGGTGGGGGAGAGGGGGTAGGGGGAGAGGGAGTGGGGGGATGGGGAGAGGGGGTGGGGTAGGGGGAGGGGGAGAAAAAAAAACACACGCAAAAGACATCTTAATGAGGGCTCGTAAATCTGTAATCTGGAGACTCGTGTTGGTAGAGCTCTTCAGTAAACAGGTACTAGGGAAGGGGCTCTCTCCGGCACACTACTTCCTTCTCCTCCTCCTACTCTTTATCTACTACTTCCTTATCAATCCTACTTCTTCCTCCTACTTTTCTCTCATCCATTTTCGTCTTTTATTTCTCCTCTTTCCCCTTCCCCCTTTATCGCTTACTCCCTTTCATCTCTCCTCCTCATCCTTCATATTCCCCCTTCCCATCGTCCCCTCCCTCCTCCCTCAAACCCAGGGTATCCTCCTTCCCCTATCCTTCAATGTTCCCCTTACCGCTGCCATTACCCTCATTTTTCCCTTCCTATCCCTGTCTTACCCTTTAACCCCTTCCCCATCCTCCCCCTACCCTCTTACCCTTCCCTCCTCCCCCTTCCTCTCCTTCTCGTAGAAAACCCCCTTGATCACCCGTTTGAAGTCCGTGCCCCTACTTACCCCTCTCTAAGTCTCCCCTCTCATCCCCCATAGGCTTTTCCCCTCACACCTGCTTTGCCCCTCATATGTCTTACCCCTTATACCCTTATGTTTATCACCCCTTATATGTGTCACCCCTTACCCTTTATACTTCCCTCCCTAATACCTTCGCTCTCCCTTATACTTCCCTCCCTCTAACACCCTGTCTCCCTAACACTAATCTTCCCTCCCTAACACCCATCTTCGCCCTTATACTTCGCTTCCCTCAACATCATTCCTCCCTCATAACACCCTCACTCCCCTCCCCCCTTCCTTTTCCCCTCCCATTGACACTGCCTTCCCCGACACCCTCCCATCACCCCCCCCCCCACACACACACCTTCACCTGCAGCAAAAAAGGGAAGGTTTTAGCATAATCTCTCGCTCTCAACTTCTCTTTACGCGAGACGCAAACTCCTTACCAAGTTCTTTCTCCCTCTATCCCCCCACCTCTCTCTCTCTCTCTCTCTCCTTTCCGTTTGATTTTCCACTTGTCCTCCTCTCTTTCCCTCCCCTCCTCTCCTCTCCTCTCTTCCACCTTCATTCCATTTCCCTATTGTTTTCCTCCACCTACCCTTGACCTCTCACCCACTCTCCCCCTCTCACCCACTCTCTCCCTCTCACCCACTCTCTCCCACTCCCTCTCTCTCACCCACTCTCTCTCCCTCTCACCGCCTCGCTCAACTTCTCAGCCGCCTCTCTATTGCTAATACATCGAGCGTCGCATTTTCAGTCCCACTTGAAGTATTTGGTGACCTTCATGATTCTCGTCATAGTATATACACACAGCTGTCTATGTATGTATGTATGTATGGTAATACTCTCCACTTATAGCCTAAATATATACTCCACCAACATCTCTCTGTAACCTTCCAGTTGTCACCTGATACCTGAAAGTTATTTGCAACTTTGTCTATTCTTCCTTGTAAGTCCTACCTCGTAGTAAACACACACACACACACACACACACACATTTGTATCTTTCAGTCTTCTTGCCCTCTCTTTTTCTCTTTTCATTTCTTTCTGTGCATTTTATTTCTTTTCATTTCTCCTACGTCTTGTTTTGTATATTTTTCCCGTGTCTGAGATCAAGCCATTCCAGTTTTTCCTCTTCCCTGTTTTTCCTTTATATATTTCCTTCTCTATTATATCTTTATTGCTGATTTTCTTGTTTTATTATCTTTTACTTTGTGTATTTTTCCCCTCATCTCCCGTGTGTTGCTTAAGGTTTTTCTAGGTACACAGCGTCTCTTGCCTGAGATCTCTTCCTACTGCTTCTTCCTGATACCTCCTCTTCCTCCTCCTCATTTTCCTACCCCTGTTTGCCTCCTCTTTCTTTTACTACTTCTCACTGACTGACTGACCTCCTCCTCCTCCTCCTCCTCCTCCTCCTCGACACCTCTTCCTCCTGACCCTGTCTGACACCTCCTCCTCCTGCTTGACAACTCTTTCACCTCTATTATACTGCTTGCATCCTGCTGCTCCCTATTTTTTTTTTTGGGGGGGGGGAGATAGGGAGGAGGGGGAAGATAGGGAGGAGGGGGAAGATGGGGAGGAGGGGAAAGAAGGGGAGGAGGAGGAGGTTGCTGTTGAGCTTTCAGTTGGTCTTCTTCTCTTCTCTTCCCATCTTTTTTAAATCGACTTCAACAGCACTTCAGTAAGTCCGTCCATTAGCGAATAGCCTAATTAATACCAGTGGGGACCTGGGGTTGAAGCAGATCCCTAATTGCAGCACTACCCATAATTACATAGAGAGAGAGAGAGAGAGAGAGAGAGAGAGAGAGAGAGAGAGAGAGAGAGAGAGAGAGAGAGAGAGAGAGGACGTGTGGTAGTGGTGGTCGACTTATCGATCATCTCCTCTGACCAGCTAAGTTACCTACAAGGCTCTCCGCTGATGATATACTGACCGGAGTAGTAAACGTCTAGTTAATTTGGTAACGATCGGAGATTATCTTGCCACTGAGGTGAGTGAGGGAAGGTGAGGGTTAGGAGGGGAGAGGGGGAGAGATGGTGGGGACAAGGGGCTAAGATGGAAAATGGGGACAGGGGAAGTGAAAGGTGGGTTGGGGGAAGAAGGGGAAGGTGAAGGGCTGAGTTGGGGGAGAGAGAGAGAGAGAGAGAGAGAGAGAGAGAGAGAGAGAGAGAGAGAGAGAGAGAGAGAGAGAGAGAAGGGTTAAGTTTAACGAGTAATATATTAAACATGATGGGTTGGAAAAGGGTTGGGATGATGGAAGAGGGAGTGATTAGGGGAAAAGGAGGAATGGGGGAAGGAAAGAGGAAACGAAATGGAGGTATGAGATGGGAAGGCACCCACTAGCCAGCACTACCCTCCCCTCCTCCCTCTCCACCCCTTAGTCAGCACCACCCCTTCCCTCTTCACCTCCTAGCCAACACCTCCCTCCCCCCTCCCTCTCCACCCCCTAGTCAGCACCACCCCTTCCCTCTTCACCTCCTAGCCAGCACCTCCCTCCCCCCTCCCTCTCCACCCCCTAGTCAGCACCACCTTCCCCCCTTCTCTTCCTCCACCAACACCACCATGCCTTACTCCCTCACTACT